>PVKS010040374.1:0-16653 GCA_004027875.1 Aplodontia rufa | reverse complement strand
TCAATGGATATAAACTTTGTTATCGAGGGGGAAAGCCAGATCATGGATAACCACCTTGGATTTTACCTATTGCAGTTTCCCCCAGAAGAACTCATGCGTTAAATGGGTAGTTCGTGGAGAAATGACATCGGCTTCTGGGATGGTTCCCCCATCTTCCCAACCTCCAGACTCTTATGAGTTCTTCATACACCCTCCCCCACCCCATCCCCCTCACTACACCTCCAAGTATCCTAGAGAGCCATCCCCCTATTACTCTGAAAGTCATTTTGCAGTTTTGTTAGGTTAGCCGTCAGCCCTACTGCTTCCCCATATATGCTAGCATCAACAGATGAGAGAAACCATGCGGCCCTTGAGTCTCTGAGATTGGGAGTCTTCACTAAGCATAATTCTATCCATCTCCATCCATTTGAATTCAAAAGACATAATATCATCCTCTCTAATGGCCGAGTAGTATTCCATACTATATATGTACCAAAGCTTTTGTATCCACTCGTCAAGTGAGGGGCATCTGGGTTGGTTCCATAATGTAGCTATAGTAAATTGAGCTGCTAAAAACATTGATGAAGCCACATCGCTATAATATGCTTATTCTAACTCTTTTGGGAAAATTCCCAGGAGTGGGATAGCTGGGTCATAAGGTGGTTCCATCCTTAATTTTTTGAGGATTCTCCATACAGCTTTCCATAGTGGCTGAACCAGTTTGTAGTCCCACCAGCAGTGTAGTAGTGTTCCTCTTTTCCCACAGCCCCTCCAGCATCTGTCGTCGTTTGTATTTTTCATTTTTGCCACTCTAATAGGAGTGAGGTGGTATCTCATTGAAGTTTTGATTTGCATTTCCCTTATAACTAATGATGTAGAGCATTTTCTCATATATTTATGGGCTTTCTGGACTTCCACTGGAGAGACGTTCCTTTTGAGTTCTTTAGCCCATTTATCGATTGGATTATTTGCGAGTTTGAACTTTAATTTCTTTAGTTCCCTGTAAATTCTGGATATTCGCCCTCTGTCCGAGGTGTAGCAGGCAAAAATTTTCTCCCATTCTGTAGGTTCTCTCTTGATGCTCTTGACTAGATCTTTAGCTGTGCAAAAACTTTTCAGTTTAATTGCATCCCATTCATTTAATTTTGATTTTACAGCATGCGCCATAGGAGTTTTGTTAAGGAAGAAGCTGCTGACTCCTATAAGGTGTAGTGTTGACCAGACTTCTTTTTCTAGTAAATTTAACCTTGTAGGCTTAATATCCAGGTCTTTGATCCATTTTGATTTAATTTTTGTGCAGGGCGAAAGATAAGGATCCAGCTTCAGTTGTCTACATATGGCTGTCCAGTTTGTCCAGCACCATTTGTTGAACAGGCTGTCTTTCTTCCACACTATACTTTTGCCCCCTTTATCAAATATCAAATAGTTAAGGATATGAGGGTTTGTCTCAGGATCTTCTATTCGGTTCCACTGGTCTTCGGTTCTGTTTTGATACCAATACCATGCTGTTTTTGCTACTACAGCTCTGTAGTATAATTTCAGGTCAGGGATTGAGATAACCCCTATTTCTTCCTTTCTATAGAGTAGTGTTTTGGCTAGTCTGGGTCTCGTGTTGTTCCATATGAACTTGAGAATTGCTTTTTCTATATCTCTGAAAAATGCCATAAGTATCTTGATGGGGATTGCATTAAATCTGTAAAGGGCTTTGGGTAGAATGGCCATCTTTATTATATTGATTCTGCCTAACCATGAGCATGGAATGTTTTTACATCTACACAGGTCTTCTGTGATTTCTTTTTTTAGTGTTTGATAGTTTTCTTTGAAGAAGTCATTAACATCCTTTGTAAGGTTAATGCCCAAGTATTTCATTTTTTTGGAAGTGATGGTGAATGGGAGAGATTTCCTGATTTCTTCTGCGGATTTGTTGCTGGTGTAAAGAAATGCTAGCGATTTGCTAGAGTTGATCTTGTATCCGGCTACTTTGCTAAACCCACCTATGAGTTCTAGGAGTTTTCCGGCCGAAATGACAGTCTAGTACCTGTTTTTATAAAGCTACTGGTCCCTGTTGGGGACTCCACCCTCATATTTTTATCTAATCCTATTACCTCCCAAAGGCCCTATCTCCAAATAGATGTGGATTTGAGGATTAAGTTTTCAACAAATGAACCTTTGGGGGACAAATTCAAACCACAGAATCACTAAATTCTCTTTTGTTTCAGTTTGTTTATAATTCTCTGAAAATTTTCTGGTAAATTGTCATACTGTTGTCAAATAGACATAGCTTTAGCTCTCCCAGTTCTTATCCTTCTAATTTTCTTTTTTAAAGAGAAGGAGAGAGAAAGATTCAATTTTATTATTTTTTTCATCTGGCCTTCATTTCTCTGACACTTAATTGTGTATGTGTTGCTGCAGTTTGAACCTGGGTCTTTGTGCATGCCAGGCAAGTGCTCCAATTGCTGAACCACTACCCCAGCCCACTCCTAATTTTTTTCCTGATTATATTAATTCAGTTAGATAAAATCACTCATGAAACTATAGTGTGGAAATCAATGTCATCTTTGCCTTGTTTCTAGCTTTAGGAATGCCTTCATTATTTCTGCATTAATTAAATTCTGACATGTATAATATGCAATTTATAATGTTAAAGCATTCATCTAACGTGTGTGTGTGTGTGCGTGCTAGGGATTGAACCCAGGCACACTTAGCCACTGAGCCATGTTCTCTGCCCTTTCTATATTTTATTTTGAGACAGGGTCTCAATAAATTGCTTAGGGCCTCACTGAGTCGATGGTGCTACCTTTGAACATGGGATCCTTCTGCCTAAGCCTCCCAAACTGCTGGGATTACAAGCATGTGCCACTGCACCTGGGTCTAATATTCTTTTCTCAAGTATTTTCATACAGAATGGTTGTTGAATTTGTCAGAAGCTTTTTCTGCATCTATGGCACTAATTCTGTGACATTTCTCTTTAAGTGCATTAATAATAAGGTAAATGATATTAATGTTACTTACTGCTCAACTATCCATACATTCCTGGCGTAAAACCTACTTGTTAGTGGTAAATTGTTTTCTTAATGTGATACTGTTACAATTTTTAGAATTTGCATCAACATTCATAAGTGATAATAGTCTTTAGTTTTCTTATAAATTTGGAATCAATATTATACTTGATTCATAAAAAATTTGGAAGTTTTCCATCATTTCATATACTCTAAAATAGTTTATGTAACACAGGGACCATTTTGTCTCTAAAGATACTCAGCTATAATTTTTAAAACAAATTGATTAATCTGTATGTATTGGTCAACACTGGCTTTGTTTTAAAACTATTATTGGACATTTTTACGTGTGTTTACTTCATGTGTTTCACTTGCTATATAATGTTTCTTTGCAAAAATATGTTGTGGTTTGTTCAGCCAGCATTGTTGGACATTTGGTTTATTTTCAGTTTTATGTTATTTCAGACAATATTTTCAAAGAACATTTCTAAACATATCTGTTGGCACATTTGTGGGAGTTCTGAAAGTGAATTCCTTGAGGAAAGAGTTCCTATTCATGAAGAACTGACCTTATAACAAGAATATGAAAAACTCAAGGCAGAGTCTATAGAAAAGAATGGGAAGGATAATGACTTGGAGAACTTTTGAAATTGCTTTTACCATGGGAAAACCCAATTTTAAGTGATTTTTTTAATTAAAAGGATTTGTGTAAAATGAGCTGGTACTCTATTATCAGAAACAGATTTGTAAGAAATACTGCCTTTTGGCTGGGAGTTATTAATGAAAAAGTAAATTTGTAATTAATTTTCACAGATCTATAAAGATTAGCTTTAAAAAGTTGAAGCTCAAATGCTTACTGAAAAATCTCTGAAATATACCTACTGTTGTAGACTGGATTTGCAAGAATGGGTGAGTTATTTTGCAAGCCTGAACTTGGAAGGCATCAGGTTTCTCATAACATTTTGAAAAGTAACTATGGGAACTTTTAAGTCATTTAAATTGAACAGATGTATAACTTTTTCTGTCCAGTTGTGGTTGTTACTGTGTTCAAGTAAGCGTACCTCTTGCTTGGGTGTGTTTCCTGTGTTATGGGCTCTGGAGAGCCCCACCTGACTGAATTTAACTTGCTTAATAAATTTCCATCAGAGCAGATTTGGTTTGAATCTTAGGTCAAGTGGAACAAATGTTTTGCCCTGAAGTACCCTAATGAAATCAGTTTGTACTACAAGTATTGAAATGGCCTATTTGTTTTTAACAGATGAAAATATAGTTTTTAATAGTAGTACTTCCCTTAATGGATCCAGAAAAGTAACTTGTTTTTTGGAATGGTATCAACATTTGATGTACTGCAGCTTCAGGGAGTAAAGTGCGTGGATATCATGATTATTTTGCATAACCATAATTAAGTGTCTAAGAAGTTTAACTTTTCCTACATAATGACGTTTAGAAGCAATAATAGCCATATTCTATTGCAATGTTAACTATGTTATCATTTTAGGAGTTAAGCGGTAATGTGGAAACTAAATATATTTTATTGGGTCTGATGGCCTTCTCCCTCCTAAACAAAAGCTCCTTGAGGGTATGCTGATTTTTCATCCCTGTTGGTCTAAAACACTTCACGCAGTATATGATATAAAGGAATTACAACATTGTCATTGCCAACCTTAAATGGATACTCACCATTGCTTATCAGCGCTTTTATTTAAGTTATAATTGGCCTTATTGCAGAAGAGCCATAAGGCAGCTGTTACTTTCAGTCAGCTTTTCTCTCAGTCCCTACAACTATTTCAGACATTTGCCACTGAGACCTCTTTACTCAGCTACACTTGATTTTCTGTATTAGAATTTTTTGTTGTTGTTTTAATTTGAGCCCTTAATGCATGATCTGAATTTCCTAATCTCCCTACCTACAAATATTCTCACACCACACTTCCTATTCGTGCTACTTTACTTTCCACTATACCCGTGATCCAACTCCCTCCTGGGTGCTTGAAGACCTTGCTTCATGTTTCTCCTCCTCTCCTCCCAGTATCTTTGCTTTCTTCTGTGTTGCCTGATCTTTTCTTAACACATTTCCACATTGTTTCATGGAACTATGTTACCAGATAGGAAAAAAAAATACCTTCTTTCCTTTATGTCCTGATACCCTAGGGATCAGCTAAGTTATACTGGTCATTCCATGTACATGTTCACATTCATTCAACAGTACTTTTTCTCCATCATTAAATCATTTTGACATTCATTTACTATCTCATTTGCTAGCTAATGTATTAGATGTTGATGATATAAAGATTAATGATCGTTATGATCCTTGCCTCAAAGACAGTCAAATTAGCTGTAACAGACACATAAACAAGTATTTATAAAACTGTGTGACAGTATCAAAGAATAGCATCCACCAACCCAGACTCACCAGCTGAAGCCCATATTTTTCAGGGTTTAGATCCACAGATAAAAATTTACTCTGAGTGTTATCTGGAATGTCTCCAAAGGTATGAGCCTTTGTGTTGAAGTCTGGCCCTAATGTAGTAGTGTTCAGAGATGGGGTTTGGGGAAGTGATTAGTTCATGAGAGCTTTGGTCTCGTCAGTGGATCAATTCATTGATGGGTTCATAATTGAATGGAGTTTTAGGAGATGGTAGAAAATAGGAGTTGGGGCCTAGCTAGAGGAAGGCAGTCACTGGAAGCATGCCGTATATTTTGTCCCCAACCCTTGTCTCTCTCACACTTTCTGTCTCTCACTCTGTCACTCTGCTTCCTGCACAGCTTTGCTCTGCCATGCCCTTCTGCCATGATGTTCTGCCCCACCTCAGGCCCAGAGCAGGAGAGCCAACTATGCACGGACTGAAACTTCCGAAATTGTGAACCAAAATAAACTTACTTCCTCCAAGTTGATTTTTTTTTTCAGGTGTTTTGTCATAGTGATGAAAAGCTAACAGTGAATCTATGTCTGAAATTTGTTGTCCCTTTTCTGAGCCCCAGTGCTTGGTATTTATGTAGTAAAACCACACTTATTTTTTTAAAAATAAATATGATTTTTTTAAAAAGAGAGAGGGACACTGAGAGAGAGTGAGAGAGAAAGAATGAATTTTATTCTGTTTTTCATGTGCCCCTCACTGTGGTGCTGGGTTTGAACCCACAGCCTCACGCATGTCAGGCAAACACCATAACTGCTGAGCCACCGCTCCAATCCAAATATGATCATTTTAAATAGTAAAACACTTCACCAGTTATTACTGCTCAAATTTTCTACAGACCACATGCTACCTTTTGATAAATGGGGAAAATATGAATATATTCATATTTATAATTGCTTGTGTGTTCATAAGAAAAGATGAAAGAAGCAGAAGAAAAATTACTAACTGGTTATGTGAAAGGAAGGAATTTTTTTTCTTTTGACTATATTGTTCAAAAAAATTAAGTTATGATGAAGAAATTCTAGAGGTCTCTCCTCTACCTTTGGGCTTTTTCCCCAGCTTCCCCTCCTCTGGAACATCTAACAGGTCAAGTTAGTTGTATCTTTTTATTAAAGAGTCATTAGTATATGGGTGTTGCTTATCTGGTCCCTTGTCAGGCACACCCTCTAGAGAAACCCACATCTCAATGTCCAACTCAAGTCCTGCCTTTTGTGCCTGTGCCAGCTCATGATAACCTCCCTTGGGCTGTCACTCTGAATTAGAAAATTTAATTGTGTCAATTTGGTGGGCCTGGTAGAGCAGACCTTAAACCCAGCCACTTAGGAGGCAGAGGCAAGAGGATTGCAAGTTTGAGGCCAGCCTCAGCAGTTTAGCTTCTGTCTTAAAGTGGAAAAAAAAAAAAAAAGGCAGCCAGGTGTAATAGTGCACAGTTGTAATCCCAGCAATATAGCAGGCTAAGGCAAGAGATCTCAAGTTCAAGGCCAGTCTTAGCAACCTAGTGAGGCCCTAAGCAACTTAGTGAGACCCATCAGCAATAAAAAGGACTTGGGGTATGGTTCAGTGGTTAAGTACCTGTGGGTTCAATCCCAGGTACCAGCACTGGTCATCTTCAGCTTTGTTCATGTTTGGATGTCTTCTTGAATCCACTAGATTTTCTAGCACCTTCCTCCTTATATCTTCCACATGGAAGACACTCTTCTTGAGTTGTTTAATCCAATCCATTTGCTAAAGGGGATAGTTGCTGATTTAATTAAAGCTGTTAAACAGGAAACTAAAAAATAAGCTGTTAGAAGTTCATCAAGAACCTGGAATAAGTGGATCTAGAGTAAAGCAAGCTTGGGTGCAAGTCCTGGCTCTCACTGAATGAATTTAGGCAAGTTACTCAACACCCTTAAGTCTTTGTGTGCTTTTTCTTAAAAGCAGATAAAGCAATTTGACTTCCCAGATGGTGAGATTTTTTGGAGAATTAAGTAAAACAATGTGGATGTGGCAATTAGCACTCTAGCAGAGTTATATGCTCAATTGAGGATAGTAATATTCTGAGACAGTTGGCAGAAAAACAAATACTCCTCAATGCAAATACAGTTGGCCAAGGTGACTGTCGCGGATGTGCTGGCCTGTGGGCTGGATGCCATTAGCTCTCCCTTTCACTCTGGGGTCCTTAACGATGGCTGCTGGAGGAGCTTGCTTTTCCTGCTCACCCCTTCCCCACCTCCCAACCAGCCCAAACACTCCTTCATCTTGCACTTCAGGTCAAGAAAAAAGAGTTACAGAAATTCCAACTTATAAATTGGGAAACATTTTCTGATTGAACAGGAAAAGAAAAAACATTGATATAGATGCTGGTTATCTTTAGTAAAATTACTTATGGGCAAATAGGCTTCTTTGGCCATATCTGGAAATCTAAACCACTACATCTAAAATTGTTTCTATGGGAAACTATGTTCTAAGCTCCTAACAACTGACTTAGAAATGAACTATTGGAATGCATCTTGTTTGGGGACAGTCTGTAGGTCAACATTCATGACTCATCATCAGTAAAAAAAATGGAAATGACATTTATTCTGCCATTACTGGAGCACACTGCATATGTATTTTTTGAAGACACCAAGGATCTAAAGTTATTTAAAGCAGCAGCCACATAAGTTCATCAGCTTGCTTGATATCTTGAATCTATTATGTTTTAGCTATTAACTCCAGCAACTAAGAGGTACTTGTTAGGTGTCCTTTAGACATTTTTAGAATTTAGTATTTTTAAAGGAGGCAGAGCCCTTTGCTTTTGTAGCATTCCCCATGTGGTTATATAACTGCTAGGCTGAGGCAATGTCCTCCCTCCCCCTTTCCCTTCTTGGAGGATTCTCTGCCCATGTATGGTAACTGTTCCACAACAGTTCTTGATACTGAAGTGAGCAAGGAGAACCCTTATTCGGATCCCAGTTTGAAACTTAAACAGCTCAAAGGGTAAGAGTAAGAATTTTCTCTGTGTGGGTTGGGGACGTAGATCAGTGGTAGAGCACTTGCCAACATGTATACTGGCGAGTTCAATGCCTAGCACCACAAAAGAAAAAAAAAAGGAATTTCCTGTGTATAGAATGCTGTACACATCAACAGAATTGGACTTGGAGAAGATTGCTTAAAGAAAGAGAAAACTAAATGAATATAAGTTATCTGAATGAGGATGATATCCTAACTAAAATCCAGTCAATTGCCCTGTTTTAAATTCCTCCTTTCATAAGTCCCAAGAAAGCATTTTTCCATTGTTTTCATTTTGTGTGGTTACTACAAAGAACAAGAGGTCAGTCTTCTCTCTTAAGTCCTTGTGTATGTGGAAAAAAGCAACTTTTTAATTTTAGGTTTATACTCAGCCCTTGAGTTACTCACCCTCTCTTTTAAAATTAGTTTCTCTAAGAGGGAGAAGATAAAAAGCAGAACTAGGCAAGCATGAATTCTCCACCCCCGCAGCAAAGCCAGTTCTCAGGAAGGGTTGGATATAAACATTTAATATATCACAATAAAGCATAAGAAGAACCCTCACCCAGAATGTCTGCCTTGCTCTAAGGGGAGATTTTCTGAGAACTATGGAAACTGAGCAAATGGAATCTTTTTTTCCCCCTACAAAAGAAACTCAGAACATCAGAAATCTCCAGTTATGAAATGCCTACTTTACACCACTCACAAAGATGCATAACAAGGCCTTAGTCTTACAGGTAATCTTGGTGGAGAAAGAAGTGGAAAGTGATAGTTACGTATCAAATGCTGTAATAAAGTTTTGCAGAGGATGTTGGGGAATCTAAGAGACAGATAGTATCTGGCCTAGGGTATCTCAAACTGCCTTGCAGAACAGATTGATGATCAAGCCTGGCTCAGAGGCAAGGTGTCACAAAACATTATATTATATCCCATAAATATATATAATTAGTTTTTTTTTATTAGCAAGATGGACAGTGAGAATCAATTTTTATTTAGTTTTTTATGTGGCTTTCATTTCTCTGACACTTCGTTGTGTACATGGTGCTGGGCTTTGAACCTGCGTCCTTACACATGCCAGGCAAGCACCATAACTACTGAGCCACTGCTCCATTTCCTACAATTATTTTTCAATTAAAAGTTTTTGAAAATGTTTCCTGGGATGGGGCCAACAAATGCAGGAAAGGCCAGCGATTCCATGACGTCATCTGAGGACTCTCTCAGGTTCCCTAACTCTTAGGAAGTAAGTGCAGAGTGAATGTTGGTACTTTAATTCATTCTTTTCATTTAGTGAATATTTTTTGAGCACTTACTGAAGTTTCAGAGGTGATCAAGTTCTCATGAAGATTATAGCCTACTGTGGAAGACATTGAACAAAAACCATAAGTAACAGTTGTAATAAGTACCATGATAGGAAATGCAAGGTGCTAGAAAAGTTTAAATAGGGGCCTTTTGGATTGGAGTGGGAGTAGGAGGAGTTTCAGGGAAGAAAATGACATTGAAACTGAAACCTGATGCTTTATGAAGGTAGTACTTGTGAAAATTTCACATGGAAAAAAAGCTGACTTTGAAAGGAGAGAAAAGTCAGAACCCCCATGCCCAGGGAAGGGAGAGAGAGGTTGTAGACAAGACCAGAAATGTGGATCCTTCAAAACCTGTAGGAATTGTCATAGATTTATAACTTTGTGGTAAAAGAAAGCCACTGATTGGTATAAGCAAAAATTTAACATGATCGCTGTATTGTTATTCCACATTTTTATTGGTGCATTATAGTTGTACATAATGATGGGATTTGTTATATATTCATGTATGCACACATATAGCAATATAATTTGGCCAATATCACTCCCAAGCGTTCCCCCGCTCCGCTTCCTCCTGTCCCCTGGTCTCTTTCTTCTGCTGATCACCCTTTGATTTTTGGTTTTGTTTTGTTTTGTTTTTACTTTTCCAGTTTTTATTCATTGCATGGGAATTATTTAGTATCTAGAGGTGCAAAATATCCTTTTTTTTTTTTTTTTTTTTTTTGGTATTAGGGATTGAACCCAGGGGCACTTTACCACTGAGTCACTTCCCCAGCCCATTTTTATATTTTGTTTTGAGACAGGGTCTCGCTAAGTTGCTTAGTGCCTCGCCAAGTTGCTGAAGCTGGCTTTGAACTTGGAATGCTCCTGCCTTAGCCTTCTGAGATGTTGGGATTGCAAGCATGCACCACTATGCCCAGCAAAATATACTTTTTTATCTCTCCCTTATCCCTCCCATCCTTCCTCTCTTTTTCCCCTGCTCTTCCCTGTGCTGTATTAGACTTCCTTAAGCTTCCCTATTAATTTGTATTTGAATGGTTCATTATGTAATCTTATCCTTCCCTCCCCCTTTCCTGTATTTTATTCAGCTATATTTTTTAAAAGTCACTGTCATATAGAGTAGTGGCCACTATACTTTAAATCATATACTTTTATCAATAAAACATTTTTAACCTACAAGCCAATATGGTGATACTTATTATTAAATAATATACATTATACTAAAAGAAAAGATAGTTTGGGGCTGGAATGGTGACTGGAGCCATGGTGATGGTGCTTGCCTGGTACACAACAAAGTGTTAGAGCAATGAAAGCCACATGAAAAACTAAATAAAATCGAATCTTTCTCTCTCTCCCTCTCTTTAAAAAAAGAAAAAGAAAGAAAGAAAAGATAGATTAAAGGCTGAGATAAATAGAAGTCCTACTATTTTCTGCACAGCCTGTCAACTCATCTAGTGCCCTCCATAGGTGTAGGTTCCATCTGGGAGGCACGTTAGTCAGCTTTCTATCACTATAACAAATACGAGAAATGATCAACTTGTTTTTGGGCCTATGGGGAGGCAGCCTGGAAAACTAGGACGTGGCAGAGCAAAACTACTTTCCTCATGGCCAGGAACAAAAGAAAAAGAGGAAGGGACCAGGGCCCACAATCCCCTTCATAGGTACTTCCTCCCACTAGGCCCCACCTCTCAAAGATCCCACCACATCCCAAAATTGAACAAGCCTTCAGCATTTATGAGGCTCTGGGTTCAATCTCCAGCACTGGATGAAAAGAAGGAAGGAATGAAAGAAAGGAAAAGGGAAGAAAGAAATTCCTATAGGAAGCTGCAATCTCTAAGTCCCAACTCAGTCTCTCTCTCTCTCTCTCTCTCTTTCTCTCTTTCTTTCTCTCTCTCCCTCCCTCCCTGCCCTTCCTCTGCTACTGAACACATGCTGGGTTGTAAAAATTAAGGTAACATTTTTATTACTTGCAGTTTGATTGTGATAGGTGTATAAAATCATGACTCTTCCTTTTCCCACCATTCCATTTGATGATTCTTTTCTCTGCAGTTTTTCAGAACTTCTCGAATCTGTTTTTCAGGATATTGCACTGCAAGTTATGTTATTCACAGATTTCCACAAAAATTTAAAAAACTGAAGAAGTATGATACTCTTAACATGCAGATGGCAAGCAGGCATCTTTTACATGTTTCCAGAGAACTACTCGGGAGTCTCAGTGCTTATACGTAGGCAAATGTCAGTGATGACTGCAATTTAAAGACCCTTTTTGATTATGAGGATCCAAAACTATAATGAATATAAAGCATTCTGTGAACTAAGTTCATATGTGAATGTACATTAATATCTTTAAACTAAAATTATTTTTCATTGCTTCTGAGGTCTAGACTTACATATAAACTGAATAATTCAATAGATGAAATGCAAGAAATTGTCAGCTACAGTTCTGTGCCATAATTAAGTCTGCTAGAATGATTTTGAATTTGGAACACTATTCAAGGTGTAAGCAATTTGAGTCTCCTAGATACTTTCTGAGTAAAAGTCAGTAGATATTTGTAATATTTTTGCTTTACTTTCTTGGTCATAAAAATTAGTAGGCAAGCCTCAGATTTGGACCTATTCAGTGGTCCTGGAGATAGGATGGATATTATTTATAAACTTAGAAATGCTCTGCTAATTTTCTCCAGAAAGGATTTTTAGTCACTCTTGAACTAATTTAAAAAAAAAACTCAACTTTTTTTACACATACAGGTGTATATAAAGACAATTATGGGCTGGAGATGTAGATCAGTGGTAGGGTATTTGCCTAGCCTGTGGGAGACCCTGAATTTAATCCCTAGTATGTAGAAAAAGAAAAAAGAAAAGACAGTTACTTTGGTGAGAGGTTTTCTAAAAATCAGTAACTTTATCACTTCCATTATTTGGATTAAAAAACTGCTGCTTAGGGGCTGGAGCAGTGACTCAGTGGTTACTGTGCTTAATTGGTATGCATAAGGACATGGGTTCAAATCCCAGCACCACCTACACAATTAAGTGTCAGAGCAATGAGGGCCATATTAAAAACTAAATAAAATTGGTTCTTTCTTTCTCTCTCATGTCCCTTTCTCTTAAAACAAAAACAAAAACAAAAAAGCAAAACAATAACAACAAAAAAGCCTGCTGCTTAAAACATGACCTAAAGTTACAGTTGAAGCCTTCTTTGTCTTACTTTTGAGGTATGGTCTTTTGCTCATTGTTTTAGCCCTAGAAAACAAAAATCCTAGTTCTTGTTTTCAAAGGCCCAAGCTCTAGAGTAAGTAGTGGATTCTTGGTTATAGGCAAAGTGTTAGTTTAAAGGGAAGGGGGAAAACCCAACTACTTGGCAGGAGACTCACAATTTGAGGCCAGCCTGGGCAAATTAGACCCTGTTTCAAAACAAAAAATAAAAGGGCTGGGGTTTAGCTCAGTGGCAGAGCTCTCCTGAGTTCAATCCCCAGTACTGCAATAAATAAATAAACACGTGCATGCAAGGTGGATAGGATTAAGGAGTCAAAAGATCTCAGCTAGAATCATGAAGGGAAGACTTCCCTACTATAGAAAGAAATTCCTCCAGGCTCCTAGAAAGAGGAAAGAAAAGGAACTTGGGGGCAGTCCTAAGAGTTGAGAGTACCCTGCCGTGAGCTCTTTTTAGACCTATTACTAAAGAGAAAGTAAGATCCCGGAGAAAAATGGCTAGGAGTTATGATACCATGTGGTGTATAGATAGGCAAGTTTTCCCATGTCTGAGTTATGGTCCTTAAGCAGCGAAGAGCTGCTGGACCTAGGTGGCCATCTTTGCAGCAGGTAACTTTCATGAGCAGGGAACTGGACACACAAGTCTTTGTTATTATGCAAGACCCCTGATCCATAGCACAATCTTGGGAAATTGGGAGGAAAGACCCTCAAAAAGGAAGCTGTTTCCCATCCTGTATGATTTTGAAATGGAAAATAATTTGATGAAGAAAATAAAGTTATATGTCTTGCAAAAATAAGTTTGTGGCCAGGTTTGGTGGTACATGCTGGTAATCCAGTGACTAGGAACGCTGAGGCAGGAGTATCTCAAATTGAAGGCCAACCTCAGTGATTTAGTGAGACCCTGTCTGAAAATAAAAAATAAAACCCCTGGTTTAAAAAAAAAAAAAGAGTCTCTGGACTGACATTTGTATAGGGCAGACTTTGTTCATATAAAATGGGGGGGGCTTCAATTTATATGTCCAGGAAATTCTACATATTTTGGAATAGTGGGGTATGCTTGAATGAGGGTTTGCCTCGTTTCTGCCCCAAAATGAAAAGACACAGAAAGGATTCTCACTGCCAAGCTAGAGTTACTAAAAAAGAGTCATCTGAGATGGAATTTAGAAGCTGCCAGATGATTAGGATTCTTTGTTCTTTTCCTTTTTCCAGTGCTGGGGATCAAACCCAGGGGCTCATGCATATTAGCAATGCTCTATCACTGAGCTATACTCCCAGCTCTAGGGAGCTCTAGGCTCTGATGAGATTTTAGACTTCAGAGGCAGCTTACCCACGAGATTATATTTCATTTCTACTTTTGCAAGATACATTATTGAGGCAAATGGGGATCAGCAGCTCCGGAGAAGTACTGTGGAGATAAGGCCATCCCTGTGAACTCCCTCTGTGGCAAGCCAGAGTGCCAGGGAGGTAGGTGGTGGTGGTGATTAAACAAAAGCAGCCAGGAGGCAGACCTGACTCTGTACCCAGGTTTGCAGTGTAGAAAAGTGACAGGAGTAGCC
Organism: Aplodontia rufa; assembly: GCA_004027875.1. Classification (NCBI taxonomy): domain Eukaryota; kingdom Metazoa; phylum Chordata; class Mammalia; order Rodentia; family Aplodontiidae; genus Aplodontia; species Aplodontia rufa. Next base: position 2,224 of record PVKS010040374.1, on the reverse strand, counting down.
ATCTGCGACTGCAAGGGTAATCTTGAAAGCAGAGAGTTGTGTTTGGTATAGAAACAGCCTGCCAGCTCCTCGGGGGAAATGGGACTCAAGATGTGAAGACAGCAATAGCAGGAGATGGAGATGCGCCCAGGAGAAGTGTCAGAAGAAATGAAAGGGGAATGACAGGAGAGGAAGAGGAGAAAGCATTACCACCAGGTGGGGATTTCTGATGGGAGGGGAAGTGAAAACCACAGAAACAGAAAGAGGAACCTGGGGACCAGAAAGCTGTATTTTTCAGGGTGTTCCCCAGCTCCCCTCACCCCAAGGAAGCAAGCATACTAGGGGAAAGGTGCAAAGGAAATGTCCTACTTGCACCTTAGACCCACGTTCCAGACTGGATAAAATGCCATCTCTTTAATAAAGTATTACCCAGGTTGAAATGGTAGGAGTGATGTTCCCAGAGGGAAATGCCGTCCATTTACATTCAGGAGAGGAATGAAGCTCCCATCCAACTTTTTTTTTCTACATTTTTTATAAAGGAGTTGAGTTATTGTACAATCATAAATGCACATAAAGTAACAATAAGTTAGGCATATGTTCTTTTTTTTTTTTTATCTTTAGGGCTGAGGACCGAACTTGGGGCCTTGCGCATGCTAGGCAAGTGCTCTGCCACTGAGCTAAATCCCCAACCCCTGCATATGTTCTTAAACCAGAATTACCCCCACATCGCCCATCCCCCAGTCTCTTGATTCTTCTATATTTAGGCTTAGATTGTTAATTTTCCACAACTAAATGATTGCATAAATATTATTGGATTCTCAGGGGGGTAAAGAATATGCTACATCGTTGAGTGTCTCCCTAGATCCCACCTTATTCTCCCTCCCTCTCTTCCCCCAAACCTGCCCTCTCCCCCCACATATCTATGGTTGCCCTAGACTATGTGTTGCTACACCTTTGCTGGTTCTAATACATGCATTTGACTACCTTTCACTCAAAACTGGGTTTAGCTCCAGCCTCCATAAATGAGTGAAAACATTCGGCCCTTGACTCTCAGGGTTTGGCTAACGTTGCTCAGCATGATTTCTTCCATAGCCATCCAGCCATCCATTTACTTTCAAAGGCCACAATACCATTGTTTCTAATTGCTGAGTAGGACTCCATTGTGTATATATATATATATATATACCACAGTTTTTGGATCCGTTTATCCAGTGAGACTCCCATCCAACTTTGATGCTAATACTTGCAGAAGAAGGGGGGAAAACTATTTGGTTCGTGTTCAAAAGTGAGGGAAGAAGGGTGGGAATGTAGAAGGAAAGCAACATCTAAATCAAGTCTTCCAAGAAGTTATTTATCAAGTGCTTAATCAACTCTTGCTCAAGGCAAATCATAAAAATAAATTGTGGATCTCTACCTGCAGCAGGCGGCTTGCAAACTGCAGGTGCAATTTGAGAAAGTCACTGTCAAGTTCCCAGCTGCTATTCAAAAGACATTTACTAAGAGCTCAACCAAATTTACGAGTCTTGTGCAGTTTTGAGAACCAGACATAGATTACCACCACATTAAAATATCTAGAATGAGCCAGCATGGGAACTGTCACCAGGTGAGAGCGAACAGTTTTAAAAACAATGTTTTAAATTGTAAAATATGCATAATATAAAAGTTATCATTTTAACCTTTTGTTAGTGGGGTACTGGGAATTGGACCCAGGGGTACTTAACCACTGAGCCATATCCCCAACCTTTTATATATATATTTTTTTTTTTTGAGATAAGGTCTTGATAAGTTACTGGCTTTGAACTTGATCCTCCTGCCTCAACTTCTCAAATTGCTGGGATTATAGGCATGTGCCACCATACCCAGCTCATTTTAACTGTATTTAAGGACAGTTTCAGGGGCATCAAGTACATTAACGTTGTTGCGCAACCATCACCACCATCCATCTCCAGAATATTTTCATCTTCTAAGACTGAAACTCTTGTACCTGCTAATAATAGTAGCTCTCCAAGTCTCTCTCCCAGCCCCTGGCAAATCACCCTTCTACTTCCTGTCTACTTTCTGTTTCTATGAATTGACTACGTAGCTCAAAAGTGGAATCATACAGTGTTTGTTCTTTTGAAGCTGGTTTAATTTAACATAGGTGAGTACCCACCCATGTTGTAGTATGTGTCAGAATTTCCTTTTCAAGGCTGAATGAGCCTGTACTTTTTTAGGGGAAGGCATGATATGAATAATCATTTTCTTT
>PVKS010040373.1:0-16659 GCA_004027875.1 Aplodontia rufa | reverse complement strand
TAGTCCCAACCTCCACAGATGAGTGGAGACAATCGACCATTAGTTCTCTGGGTTAAGCTGATTTTACTCAGCATGATTTCTTCCATAGCCATCCATTTACCTTCAAAGGCTGCAATATCATTGTTTCGAATTGCTGTGTAACATTCCATGGTATAAATGTACCACAGTTTTTGGATCCATTCATCCAGTGAGGGACATCTGGGTTGTTTCCATAGCCTAGCAATAGTAAATTGTGCTGCTATGAACATAGATATTGCTGTGTCACTATAATGTGCTGATTCTAAATCCCCTGGAAAGATACCCAGGAGTGGAATAGCAGGATCATATGGGATCATATGGTTTTTGTCCTTAATTCTATTTAAGTTTTGAATCACAGTTATTGATTTGTGTATGTTGAACCAGCCTTGCATTTCTGGAGTGAAGCCCACTTGATCATGATGAATTATCTTCTTGGTGCATTTTTTAATGTGGTTTGGAAGAACCTTATTGAGGATTTTTTCATTGATATTCATGAAGGATATTGGTCTGTAGTTTTCTTTTTTCGATGTGTCTATCTTGGGTTTCAGTATCAAAGTATTTGGTAGAGTTCTCTGTTTTTCAATTTATTGGAATAACTTCATAAGGAGATGTATTAGCTCTTCTTCAAAAGTGTGGTAAAACTCTGCAGAGAATCCATCAGGTCCTGAGCTTTGCTTCTTTGGAAGATTTTTAATTGCTGCATGGATTTTGGTGCCTGTTATTGGGCTGTTAAGTATTTCAGTTTCATCCCGTGTCAATTTGGGGATGTTGTATGTGTCTAGAAATTTGTCCATGTCATCCAGATTATCCGATTTAAAGGAGTATAGTTTTTCAAACTATGTTCTGATAATCTTTTTTATTTCAACAGGGTCAGTGGTGATCACCCTCTTTTCATTGGTGATTTTGTTGATTTGCTTTGATTCTCTCCTTATTTTAGTTAGATTACCTAGGGATCCATCACTTTTACTTATTTTTTCGAAGAACCAGCTCTTTGTTTTGTTGATTTTTTTTTAAAGTGTAACAGATTTATTTATTTAAAGTTTTACATGGCATGGAGCATTCAAAAGGAAGACCAAACTGTCCGTTGTTATGCTTAGGTTTTTTTTTAATAACCATACAAATTTTTAACAAAATAATACAAAATGTGTATAGTTTCTGGATACTAGATTTACCCCCAGGAGTGCTTTTTATTTTGTTGTTGTTGTTGTTGTTGTTCTCAATTTCATTGATTTCTGCTTTTATCTTGATCATTTCCTATCTTCTGCTGGCTTTGGGATTAGACTGTTCTTCCTTTATAGAGATTTGAGTTGGAGCTTATTTATTAGGGATCTCTCCTGATTCTTAATGAGCATACTCAGTGCAATAAAATTTCCCATAAGAATACTTTCATGCTGTCCCAGAGGTTTCAATATGTTGTGTCTTCATTCTCATTCTCTTCCAAGAATTCCTTAATTACTCTTCTCATGTCTTCTTGGATCCATTCTTTATTTCATAGAGTGTTACTCAATCTGCACATATGTGTGTGTTTTGTGCCATGGTTTTTGCTATTAATTATTAGGGTCATGGCCCCATGGTCTGATAGGATACATGGACTAATATCTACTTTTTTATATTTGCTGAGATTTCCTTTGTGAACAAGAATACGATCTATTTTGGAGAAGGATCCATGTGCTGTTGAAAAGAATGTATACTCTGCCAATTTGGGATGGAATATTCTGTAGATGTCTGTTAAGTCTGTTTGATTTATGGTGTTATTTAGACTGGAGATCTCTTTATTGTTATTTTGCATTGATGATCTGCCTATTGGTGATAGAGAAGAGTCAAAATCTCCCAGTACTATTGTGTTGAGGTCCACAAGTGGTTTTATACCTTGGAATAATTTTTTCACACAGTTGGGAGCATTTGCGTTTGGAAAGTATATATTTACTAAGGGTATATATTCCTGTTGTATTTTTCCCTGTACTGGGATGTAGTGTCATTTTTATCTTTTTTAATTTATTTATGTTTGAAATCCACTTTGTCAGATATAAGATTTGCAACTCCAGCTTGCTTTCTTGGGCCATATACCTGGTAGATTTCTTCCATCCTTTCACCCTTAATCTGTTGGTGTCACTGGCTGTAAGGTGGGTTTTCTGAAAGAAGTATATTGTTGGATTTTGTTTTTTGATCCAATCTGCTAGTCTGTGTATTTTGATTGGTGCATTGAGACCATTCACATTCAGTGTTAGAATTATTATTGGTTGTGGTTCATATTCATTGTGTTTTATTATTAAATTCTGTGCTGTTTTATTTGTCCATTGATAGCATGTGCCTTTATTGAATTTCTTCTTTTTGTGGGTTTTGACAAGTGTTAGTTTGTAGTTTTATCTGGAATTTATCTTTGAGAATTCTTTTTAATGCTGGCTTTGTGTTCACAAATGCTGCAAGTTTGTTATTATCATGAAACTTTCTTATTTCCCCCTCAAATTTGAAGCTGAGTTTTACTGGGTATAGTATTCTTGGCTGCATGTTGTGTTCATTCAGGCATTGAAAGATTTCCTTCCATGAATTCTCACTTCCAGAGTCTGAACTGAAAAGTCAAATGTGATTTTTATTGGTTTGCCTCTGAATGTGATTTGGCATTTCTCCCTTGCTGCTTTCAATATTCTTTCCTTGATTTCCCTGTTGTGCACTTTGAATATAATGTTTCTTGATGAGCTACTCATTTGATTCAGCCTTTTGGGTGTCCTATAAGCTTCCTGGATGAGCATATCTGACTCTACTTTTATATGGGCAAATTTTTACTTAGCAATTTCCTCAAGAATGCTTCATATTCCATTTGTTTGTGTTTCAATTTCTTCCTGTGTGCCAATTACTCTTAGTTTGTTTCTTCTCATTTCATCCCAGAAATTTAAAAAATTCTGTTCATGTTCTGTGAGATTTTTTTTTCTTTTTTGTCATCCGTGTGTTCTAGCTTGCTCAGCCTGTCCTCATTGTCAGAAGTTCTTTCTTCAAGAGCTGAGGTTCTTTTTTCTATAGAAGTTAGTCTATTATGAAATATTCCATGATTCCTCTCATGTCATTGTCTGCAGATTTTAGCTCTGTTACTTCCTTTTTGAGTTTGTCTATTTCTTTGATAATAGAGTTTTTCATCTCTTGCTTTTTCTCACTTAGTCCCTTCATTATATCTTCTTTTAATTAATTGTTCCTTTAATAATCATATTATTGATAATATTTTCAAGGTTTTCATCTCGATCTCTATCTGTGGCTTCCTTTTTGTGGGAGTTTTGTGTTTTAGGTGAACCTCTCCTTGTTTGATTGTTCATTTTGAAGAGCTTCTTGTGGTTCTCTGAACTGAGATTTCCTGAGGGAAAGCTAGGGAGTTCTCCAGGTGGTTTTTCCTTGCAAGTCAAAGGGTCAGATCAGCTGCCAACTCTTTGATGTTCACCTTCTTTGTGATGCTGTTTCTACCTGGGTGCTTGTGTTGCTCTACTTTTTGTTTCCAGGATCAAGGTTCCAAATCCAAATCTACCAAAATATAGACCTAATTTCCAACCAGTCTCAAACAGGCCCTAACAGGAGTGCAGAGTGTAGGTAGGTGGGGTTTCTTCAGGCAGGGAACCTCTCCTGGTTAGTCCTGAGCAGGCCTGCTCTGGATGGGGGTCCTACCAGTTTTGTCCTCTGTGCCTTCTGGCGGGACTCAAACAGGCCCCAATTGGAACCTACCTAATTCATTTTATGAGGCCAGAATTACCCAATTACTAAAACCAAAGACATCACAAGAAAGGAAGCTACAGACAGTCTCCTTTAGGAACACTAATGCAAAAACCCTCAAGAAGACACTACCAAACTTAACTCAATGTCACATTGAAAGGATTATTCCACAAAAAGCAAGTGTGATTTATTTCTGGAATTCAAGGATGGCTCAATATATAAAAAATCAACATAATGAATGAATTAAAAAAATGATTACCTCAATGAAGCAGGAAAAGCATTTGACAAATTTCAACTCACGTTCCCAATGTAGATACTAGACCAACCAGGAATAGAAGGAAATCATTCCACATAATAAAGGCTATATGTGAACACCCCACACTAACCTGATGCTTGGTGGGGAAATAAGGCTTCTCCTCCAAGATTGGGAATAAGATGAAGATGCCTGCTTTTGCTCTTTCTAATCAATATAGTCCTGGAAGTTCTAGTAGGAGCACTTAGGAAAGGAAAAGAAAAGGACTAGAGAACAAGCAGTAAAGTTTTTTTTTTTTCAGATGATGTGATTTTATATGTAGAAAATCCTAAGGATCTACTTTCTCTCTCTCTCTCTCTCTCTCTCTCTCTCTTTCTGTCTCTGTCTTTTTCACTCATACACACACACTGTGAAATCAACTAATTGAACAAAGTTGCAAGACACAAAATCAATACAAATGTCAGGTTGCATTTCTATATATGAACAATGAGAAATCTGAAAAGGAAATTAACAATTCCATATAGAGCAACACTGAAACGTACAGAATACTCAAGAACAGAAGAAATTAAAGACATAAAATGAAAAGTACAGAACACTCTGAAAAACACCGGAGCTGAAGTGAAGAAATGGAATGGCATTTAGCATTCATGGGTGGAAGGCTCAATACTGTTAAGATACCAATCTGTGGCTGGGGATGTGGTTCAGTGGTAAAGCACCCCTGGTTCAATCCCCATTTCAAAAAAAAAAAAAAAAACAATGACTGGAAAAAGAGACTGCAGAGGAATTGATGTTTAATGGGAACAGAGGCCCAGTTTTGGATCAAATAGTTCTGGGGATGAAGGGTGGTGATGGTCACACAATGTGAATGCGTTCAATGGCATTGAAATGTCATTAAAATGGCTCAAGATTGTAAATATTTACTAGTTTTTTACCACATTACATTTTTTTGAATAACCATACAAGTTTTTAACAAAATACAATTAAGTGAGTATAGATTCTGGATATTACAATTACCCACCTTTATCCCTCCCTTCCCCTTCCCCCTATATCTCTAAAAAAGGATTATGTTGTATAGCATTACATCTTATCTGGATTTAACACATGATAATAGACCACATTGCATTTTAGTTTCCTATATAATGAAAAAAAAAGAGGGAGAGAGACAATGGAGTTGGGAAGAGTGAGAACAGAGAAGAAAAGGAGGAAATGAGTAGGAGATAGGGGCATTAGGAAAGAAGGTGAGAAAGGACAGACGTGAACACTGTGAGGTGCCCAGGTGAGCCAGCAGCTACTTTTCCAGGGAGCGGGGTGGCAGGCACACATCCTTGAGCGCTTCTCTCCTGTGTTGTGTGGAACATCCTGGCTGAGTGTTTGCCCTTTCCTCAGCCAGGCTTCTGCTGGGCCAGAACTCAAGGGAAGGCAGCAGAAGTCTGAGCAAACACATTTCAGGTGTTCTTCTGAATGTTTTGTCTTTTCCAGTTCATCAAAACCACTGAGGAGACACCTCAGAGTATTCATAGAAAGGAGTACGTCCCCTTCCCCAGCCACAGACCAGACCAGATCTCCAGGTGGTATGGGAAGAGGAAAGTTGAGGTAAGAGAACTGTGTCCCCCTCCAATGCTCAGGGGCCACGAGCAGCTTCTTACAGGCCTCCACCCTCTTGGGAAGACAGGAGCAGCCTCATGAATACCCTTCCAGCCCCAGAGCTGCCAAGGACACCAACACATAGCTGCTAATCTAAGCTGGTAGTGTCCCCACCCTGAATTCACCCTGGACCATATTCTCCCAACAGAACCAGCAGAGAAAGCAGAGAAAGTGAGAAGCAAGGAGAAGGGAAGAGCTGAAACCCATGAACATGGTCAGGACTGACACAGAATCCTCCTGTCACCTGTGCCCAGTTTCTGTCCTTTTGTCCAAAAAGTCAAGGCCCATTCACACACTCAATTCAGGTGTCTGGGGACTTTGTGCATATCATTGTGCTGGGGGCAGGGAGTGACCTCAGGACACACCCCGACACCCACTGCAGGCATCTGAGAAGCATCAGAGGTGCAGATCCTGGCCTCTCCAGGAACAGCAGGGAGCTTCCTCCTCCATCAACTACTGCCCCCATCAGGCCAGGTTCCTCACCCTCATTTTCTTGAGTGGCTTCTTTTGCCAGCCTGTTGCTGTCAGAGGTTGTCTCGTCTCCCAGGCCCCCTGACCATGATCTGTTTAAATTTGAATGAGGGAAGGGAGGCCTGGAGCAAGGGAGTGGAGCTCTGTCACATTCAGGGCATTTTAGAGCTCACAGGGACCCAAGAGATGATTCAACACAGGGCACTGAGGTGGTGGCTACCAAAGCTGTGTGGCGGGTTGGTTAGAGAATAAGCACGTGGCTGCTATGTAAATTGGGCAAGGCAATCATTTGTCTTCTGCACTGGGGGCTCATGTCAGGATAAGTAGGGTCAGGTCTTCAGCTCTTTGCTGGCATTCCTGGACCACTCTGACACCCCTAGACCCTGGTTGCAACCCTGAATCCCACTGTCATCTCTAGCTGAGGAGGCTGGCATCTCCAGCTGCTGGATGTCACAGTCAGTGCACCTGGAAGACACAAGCACCTTTAACTTCGAGAATCACTATCAGAACCCAGCAGCTGGGGCTCCCAGACCCCACACGCCCTCGTCGGGGAATCACTTAGCGTAAGTTCTCAGCATGAGAGAACTGCCTTGAGGACCTCTGGACCCACATGAACCTCGACTCAGAGTTTAACGAAGTTGGGTTAAAATTTAGAAGCCCCAACCAAACCAATTACACACTAATAGAACCAAGCAATCGCACACTCCTTTCTAAGGCTTCTGTTCAAGTTGCACGCTTGTGCGCCAGGGCCAGGATGCAGAAAGTACTGCCCAGAGCATCTACCTCAGCAGCTTGCTTAGTTCAATTCCACCTCCTAGCTCTTGTGTGTGTGTGTGTGTGTGTGTGTGTCTTCCTCTCCTACCCTACCTCACTTTTTTCCTTTCTTAGGAAAATTCTGCATCTGGTCTCTAAATTGACTATGGATAGTGGCGTTATTGCCCAAGGAGGAGCCTTTTCCCGAGCTTTCCCCCTGGGCAGATGTATTAATAAAATATTTTTGAATCTCTGTATTTTTTTTTTTTTGGCTTTGACATCTCAGGGACCTTGCTAATCCTGCACAGAGGCCCTAGAGTTGGGTGATTTAAAGATAACAAGCAACTTGCTTGTGAGTACACCTCTCATATGCAAACCAAACACCTGAAAGGCCACACCCCCACCCACCTCCTAGTCGAACTCTTGCACTCCGGGCCAATATTTCCTCTGCCCCAATCACCCCAGGGCCTGGTACTGAACACCTAGAAACCACCCCATGCAGCCCAGAGCCCTCTGAAATTACTGAAACTATCCCATCCTCAACAAGCTTCATGTGCCTGCTCTTCCTAGCCTACTCCCACCCACAGGAACAGCAGAGAAGGCTCTGGGCCCCCAGTCCAGCCTCCCAAGTGGCCCTGATGCCACCCCAAGTGGCCCTGTATCACATGGCACACCCCCTCCTCATGAGGACAGAAAGCAAGAAACTCTTCTTTCAGAGCCGATTGTTTCCACATGTGTCACCTTATGATGCCTAATTAAAATAAAAAGGCACAATGAAAGCAACAGAACCAAGAGAAGAGTCCAGAAACCCTCCCTTGGCCTCTCACCTCCCTGCAGTGGGGCCTGCTCAGCACTGCCCCTGCTCACTGTCCTGGCATTGGAAGTGCACCCTGGGTACCTGGTGATGTGGGCCTTGGGAACCTTGTCTGTACCCACCCCACTGTCCCCTCTGCATTGTGGTCTGGCTTATTTATGGAGCCAGCACTTGAAGACTTGGACATAGCAGACCATGGTAGACACAGACTTCCCTGTCTGCTCCAAACAAGAGGACAGACATGGAAATCCACATTGTTGCCCCGTTTCCCCCGTAAATCATCCCAGTTCCCCAGGATTCCCTTCCAGGCCAAGTAGACTTTCTTAGGAAATCCACAGTCTCAATCAAACATCCCTTTTCCATTCGAGTATGGCTTTCTTCCTCCCCCATAAATAACTCCTCACTGAAGACACAGTGCTCCTACTTTCCAGCCAAGGGAGCAGTAAATCCTTCGCAAGTGGGGGCGATTTATGGAGCACTCACTGATTCTTCCCACAGTATAGCTGATGGAACTACGAGGCACAGCCGTCAGGCTGTCTCCAACACCTTCCGCTTTCCTTGGGAATAGGCAGCTGGGAGGCTGAACTTGAGATGAAATAAAGGCTGTAATTTCAGTTCACAAGGGCGCATGGTGAGCATCTCTTACTCTTCCCAGGCAGCCAGTGTCCTGACTTGACATTGCCACCATAGCTCATTGCAGAGATGAATGGACTTGGTGTTGGCTGGGGAGCCAGTCATACAGCGAATGGCCTGCAGCCAGCTGGGACACAGTTTGAAGGAGGACTGCGTCAGAGTGGGACAAACACTTGTGTTTCCCATTTGGTGGCCTCTGGGCCTCACTGACAACCCACGGAGGCTTCCTCTCCATCAGGGCCATGGCCCTGTGGTGGGCAGCTCCTGCCTCTGTCAGCCGGGTGGACACCTTAGTCTGATGGATAACGTGCCCACTGTGTCTGTCCCTCCAGGGGATCCCGTACAAACACCTGATTACCCACCATGAGGAGCCCTCCCACCGCTTCCTGATCAGCATGTACGATGACCATTACAACAGGCACAATTACAATCCTGGCTTGCCCACTCTCCGCACCTGGAGTGGACAGAAGTTGCTGTGGCTGCCGGAGAAGGGAGACTTCCCTCTTGTTGGTACTTTTAAAATTCAGAATTTTCCCCAGTGTTGGCTGGTTAAGGGGTCCACAAACACACAGGGCTCCTGTGGGAGGACCCAGAGGAGGGACCCTGGCTTGAGGCAAGCAGAATGAGGTCTCAGGGGAATGAGTCCAGTTTCCACTCAGGGCTTCCACCTGCTTTCTCCCCTCAAACCTGGGGATAATGATGCACTCACCTGAGCCCATGGGATGTGTTTACCTGGAGCACAGATGGTGGAGAGCAAGGTCACTGCCTCCTCCCCACAGGTCCTTCACTCAGTGAGCAGTGACTTTTTCCCAGATGGCATTCCTTGTAGTGGTGCCTGGGGCAAAGTGACAAGCACAGATTCCTGCCCCTGGGGATGCTGCAGATAATACACCACTCATGACTGAAACAGCTGGAGATCAGGTAAACAGGATGATTTCAGAGAGGGATGAGTGCCATCAAAAGTGAGGCTCTGAGGGTGTGTGACCTGTTCAAGGCCATCTCTGCCCTCTGGCTGCCCCGCCAGCTCAGTCCCTGGTCCAGCAGCCTGGGTAAACCTGCAGTGTCCCCATACCCTGTCCTCACGGCCCATCTGTGCAAGGCTCCTTGAAGCTCTGTGTCACCCAGACCCGGTTTCTTTTGCAGCTCCCCCAACAAACTATGGACTCTACGAGCGGCTGAAGCAGAAGTGGTTCCCGCCCAAGGCTGACTGGAGGGAGAGCACATACACTTCATCCTACCCCAGACCACCGCTGTGTGCTCTGTCACGGAGGGAGCATGCCATCCCGGTACCACCCCCTCGCCTGAGCTTTGTCCCACGCTTCTGAGAACTGCTGTCCCCAGGCAGCTCAGCCTGAACCAACTGACAGCCATGGCATTGCTGGACTTTCCAGCTGCAGATGTGCCCAGAGTATTCAAGCTGGCCCTTTGGAGGGGCCTCAAACCATGCCATGTGCCCCCAACCCATACGTCCCGTTCTTTGCCATTCCACAATTAAAACTCTTTGACCTGATTACAGTGCCAGGTGCATGCAGAAAACAGGCCTGTACTGTCAGAGAAAACCAGGAGAGTCCTTAAGTTCTAACCCCTCATTGCACACGGGGCAGGGGAACCGAGTCCAGAGAGGTAACAGGGATCCCCTCAGCTTATTACAACTTGGCATGAGCCCTCAGGGATTATCTGGACCAACGAGAGAAATGAACCAGATGATGAGTCCACCGTGAACACCCCAGGGAGCGGTCAAAGGTGGTTAAGAGGAGGGCTGCACCCACCATGAGAGCTGACCATGAGAGCTGTCCATGAGGCCAGAGTCTGGCTTGCCTGCCACTGAGGCTGGGGAGGATGTTGCAGGCTCAGAACAACAGAAGATGCATACCACCTCCCCTCCACCTCTGAGCTCCACCTCTGAGCTCTGAGTCTTTTTAAGAACTTGGGGAGCCTTCAGGCAGGGGGTCAGGGAGTTAGGTAGATCTACTTAGAGAAGAAGTCAGGCACTGCCATCTCTCAGGACAGCAGGCCACCTGACATGGAGGCCAGCCTCAGGTCCACAATGTCACACCCCTAATCTGCCCTCTGCCTTGATGGCTTAATAGTTACATCCCAGTCTTCCTCTGATGATCCCCCCCAGCTGTTTGTGTTCACTGCTGAAGGCATAGTGCCTGGTATAGAGCGGTGCTTTGGAACCACTGGCTGTGAGTGTGAATGACCTGCTGCCTCTTTAGCGCCTCCCTTGAGTCTTTGTCTTGCTGTGCCCCGGAAATCCCCACTCCAAGTGGACCTCTTCCTAGGGCTCTGAGTCTCCGTCTCCAGGCTCAGAGGAAAATGCCTCTCGTGAATGCCTCCTGTGAACGTCACAGAAGAAGTCATCTCCCTCCCTTCCCTGTCCTTAGTACCCACACTCATCAATCTCAGTGTGTCCACATAACCCAGGTTCTGCCTATCATTCAATGTTCTGCCACCAGAACAGTGAATAGACAAAAAATGGAGAGGACTGTTCTTTTTTTTTTTTTTTTTTTTTTTTTTAAGAGAAAGGGACAGTGAGAGAGAGAAAAAGAGAAATAATTTTTTTTTTGGCTTTTCACATGGCTTTCTTTGCTCCGATACTTTGTTGTGTGCATGGTGCTGGGGTTCAACCCTGCATCCTCAAGCATGCCAGGCAAGTGCCATAACTGCTGAGCCACTGCTCCAGCCCCGGAGAGAACTATTCTTCCATGAATCTTTTTCTTACCTTTTTGGGACCTACTACTGCATTCTAGCAAATGAACAAGAAAAGAAAACTAAGCAAAAAAGTGGTCCGTGATTGGTGTCTATTGCAGGTTGAGGCTGCGCTGGAGCCAGAATACGGGCTGGAGGGGTTGATGATCTCACTGAATCACCTCTACCGTGGTCTCTGTCTCCAGATGAAGAAATGGGTTCATGAAGGTCGAATGGCCTGAGGTTACACAGGCTTTAAAGCCCGGGGTTGGGATTTAGGTCCTGGAGCTGTGGCCACGAGTGTGCCTGCTTCGCCCTCACACCTTGTGTCTGGCCACAGAAATGCCGGCGGCAGCCCTGGATGCTCTGTGTTCTTGGCTTGTGGGTGTGAGTGTGTTTTAGTGATGATTTTGTAATAGAGACAAATGATACGATTCATAGTTGGGAAGCCGGGGTTTGTGTCATTCTGGTCATACCACCTGCTGGCCTCAGGCCTCCTACTCGAGGGTGAGTTCAGCCTTCCTTCCTTATTCCTTCACATTTCCTCATCTGTTTAAGGACTCTCTCCTCCCTTTGGATCAGAAGTCAGAGATTGGCACATACTAGGTGTTCAATAATGTCTGCTAACTGACCATGAACAAATGGGTAGATGGCAGGAGCAACCAGGCGTGCAGGAAGGCTGTGCAGAAGCTGGCTGTGGAGCGGGGCTGGCCATCCTTGCCTTCAGCCACTGCTGCTCTGCCTTCATCAGCATCAGCATCCCAGGGGGCCTTGCTAGCAAGAATAGAGTGGACCACTGGCCCACCCTGGATCAATAGGTTCAAGGTGGGGCGGGGAAATATTTGTCTAACAAGTTCCCAGAGGATGCCGCTGCTGGGCCACACTTCACTAAGCAGAGGTAGTCTGTTTTCCTTCTTTTATACAACTTCTTTGGAATAACAGATGATGCAGTGAAAAAAGTGTAGTAAGCATCAGACCTGATGTCTTTGAAGCCTCCCTGCAGCTGCAGTAGGAGGCCCTGAATTTAGAAGTTTATTGTTGAGCCGCAAAATGAGCAAGGCCTTGCTGGGAACTGGGATGGTGCAATCTGTCCAGGACGTTGACAGACAGGTGGTGATCCCAGTCTCAGCCCTCCCAGCTGTGCAGCCTTGAAGGAGTCACTGCCCATCTCCGAATCTGTCTTCTTCTCCAGCAAATGTGCACAGTGCTGATACAGTAACATCTAATTCACATGAAAATACTGAGCCCAGACTTGGTGCTGGCTGTTATTGTGGGACATTAAAAGGCAACAGAGCGGGACAAAAGCAGCCAATGGCTTGGGAGTTTGAGGCAGAGGATTGCAAGCTTGAGGCCACCCTCAGCAACTTAGCAAAGCCCTAAATAACTCAATGAATCCCTGTCTCAAAATAAAAAATAAAAAGGGGCTGAGGATGTGATTCAGGGTAAAGCTCCCTGGATTCATTCCCTGGTAACAAACCCAAACTCAAAACAAACCAAACCAAAAAAATTAAGAAAGAAAGAAAGAAAAGGAAGGAAGGAAAAATAAAACAGCCAAGGGAAAAGGGGACAACTAGAGGTGAGGTGGAGTCCACCCCCCATGAGCTGACATTCCTTCTACTGGGCACAGTGACACTTGGCTCTAGAACTCTAGAAGAGAAAATTGCTTGGGGAAGAGGGACCATGCTGGGACAAGCCTGCCACCTGGCGGCCTATTAGATACCAGTTTACAGGTGGCTCTGATTTCAGATTATTTTTCTGTGATTAGCTCTGACTCTGGAAAGAAGACGTGAGAATTAATTAAAAACCAGACCCCTCGCCCTGGCCCCACGGAAGTGACTGTGTTTGTTATTGAACGTGGGTAGGGGCTGGTGGCACACCTGGGTGGTGTCCTGATGCTTGGCGAGTTCATGCATGATCTTGAAGGGAAACTGTTGTTGGCCTTTGAGTCTTGTGGGGCTCACTTTGAGGTCTGTTGCAGCCAGATATGAACACGAGGTGGGTGCATCTCATTATGCCTCTGGGCCTTGGTTTCTCATGAGATGGAACTAGAAAAGGAGACCCTGGTTGCTCCTGAATCTGCCTTTCCTTCTGGGATTTGTTTTCTTCTGGATTAGAGCACCTATGACCCCGGGTGCAGGCAGAGCCTGGCTGCCGGTGGTCTCTGGGAAACCAGGGGCCACTCGGCCCCACCCCCGTCTTCCTCCACTTTGCCCACTACAGAAATCTTCCCCAGCAGCAAGAAAACTTTATTCCTCTGTGTGCAGAAAAACATCAGCTTCCAGTCTAGTTGCCCAGGGCCACCTCTAGAATGTCCCCAAGCTGCCCATGTCCACTCAAGTGCAAGCCAGGATCTCCCACCTGCAACACAGGGTCTTCTGATGACATCCCTATCCCCTGACATTTGTTAATTCCCTCAGCAGACATGGTCCTCTTGGCAGCCTTCTGGAACAGGAAACAGACTACAGGGCATGTTACAACACTCTCAAGCCTGCCAGTTGCCTCTTAGCAAGCCTGCCCTGGGGGGCCCACTCCAGGCTCATCTCCCACACTCCCCTAGTTCAAGGTGATGAGGTGCCTCCCACCTCACTTCTATGGGAACCTTCCACCCAAAATTTCCTGACTCACAGCTTCCCCTCCAGTGTCCTGGGACATTAGATTATCCTGAGGAATCCAGAAAGATGTAAGACCAGAGACACTATAATACAGAAGGGATAAGGACTCTGCGGATTTGGAAAAGGCCTTTGGAGAAGACCAAGGAAGACAACTGAGGAGGAAAGTTGAATTGAGTCCTGGTTGGAATTAAATCTGCTCCCTGGCTCATGGAAACACAGCTAAAACCAATCTATATCAGAGGAACTAGGAGCAGGAGAAGGCTTGTAGAGAAGCTGAATTTGTCAAATGTTACCTAAGACTGAGAAAATGTTAATTATGAGAACATACTTGGAAAAGGGCCAGTTGGATTTTGATTGGGATAAAGGACTTGGAAACTACCTGGGTCTGATTGTTTCCTATAAAAATAACCCTTTTGAGAAAAGCCCTGACTCTAAAAACAGAGTCTCCTTGGGTTAGCTGTCTTCTTTTGGTCATTGCTATGTCCCAAACACCTGTCAAGAACAACTTAGGGTAAGGAAAGTGTATTCTGGATCACAGATTCAGAAGTCTCAATGCATAAATTGGTCATTTCCATTGCTCTGGGCCTGGGGTGATGGCGGAACAGCATGGCGGAACAGCATGGCGGAGGGAGCTTCCCACTGCATGGCAGCCAGGATGGAGGGAGGCAGAGAGAGAGAGAGGGACTGGGGGGTACATGACATAATCCCCAAAGGCTCGCCCCAGTGACCCTCCTCCTCCAGCTGGGCCTCACCTGCCCACAGTTAATCACTCAGTACAAAAGTTCTTTCAAATTACTAATCCATCAAATGGATCAATACTGGTTGAGATCACATCTCCCTGAGTTATGGAAACATAGCTAAAGCCATCTCTAGTAATCAGGGAAATGCAAATCAAAACAAAATTAAGATTTCACCTCGTTCCAGTCAGAATGGCAATGATCAAGAATACAGCAATACTAAATGCTAGTAAGGTTGTGGGAGAAAAGGAACACTTGTACATGGTTGGTGGGACTGCAGACTAATACAATCACTCCAGAGAGCAGTATGGAGACTCTTCAAAAACCTAGGGATAAAACCACCATATGACCCGACCCAACTGTCCCACTCTTGAGTATTTTCCCAAAAGATCTAAAATGGGCATATTACAGCGACACAGTCATATCAATGTTCATAGCAGTGTATTTCATAATAGCTAAATTATGAATTCAACCCAAATACCCATCATTAGATGAATGAATTAAGAAATTGTGGTGTATACACACACACACACACACACACAAACACACACACATACATACATACATACAATGGAGTTCTACTCAGGCATAAAAAAGAATGAATACGGCATTTGCTAGTGAATGGATGGAAATGGAGGATATCATGCTAAGTAAAATTAGCCAAACTCAGAAACTCAAGGGTGAAATATTTTTTTCTCACATATGGATGCTAGAATAAGATAAAGGGAGAGAGAAGGATAAGACTACATAAAGAACCATTCAAATATAAATATCTGAGCTAAAGGATATCTAGTAGAGGAAAGAGAAGGGAAGAGGGGAGGAAGGATAGGAGGAAAAAGTGGGATAGAAAGGTATAGTTTGCACTGCCAAGATACTAAATGATTCCTACAAATAAAAATTGAAAAAGGAAAAATAAAACAAAGGGAGATCAGTAGAGGAAAGGGACCAGGGGGTGGGAGGAAGTAAGGGAGGAGGAAAGTGCTGAGGAGGGATATTGCTAAATTATATTGTTATAGTGTGCGCATGCATGGATATGCAACAACAAACCCCATCATCATGTACTACTATAAAGCACCAATAAAAAATATGGGGGGAAAAGCATGGCCTGTCAGAGGACCTTAAGAGCATAAGAGAGTTTCAGAAGTCGCACTTTGTCAATGATTACCTAAGATTGAGGAAATATTAATTATCAGAATATACTTGGGAAATGTATGATTAATCCATCAGATGGATTGATCCATCTGATGGATTAATACACTGATTAAATTGCAGCTCCAGTAATCCCATCCTTTCACATCCTGCATTAACAGAGGACACCTTATACCCAAACCACGGCAAGGACACATGCCTTTGACCCACATCTTTTGCTCCCCAACATCCCAAAGAATTCACAGCTCCTAATCTCAGTGGATCATGGAGACTGGACTCTTATATGTGACAATTCAAATATGATCACAATATAACCGTGATATTGTAAACCATACCATCAGAGAATTTACTGGAACTAGACATTGGTTCAAAGGAAACTCTAGTTGTGTGCACTGTGGTATTCCCAACAGCTCAGGAAGCTGAGTCAGGGGATCACAAGTTCACGGCCAAACTCAGCAATTTAGTGAGGCCCTAAGCAACATAGCCAGACCTTGTCTCAAAATAAAAAATATAAAGAAGACTGGGGATGTGGCTCAGGGGTTGAGCACTCATGGATTTAATAATCCTGGGTACTCCTCCAAAAAAGAGGAAACTCTGGTGGCAAATATAATTCTATAAAAATAAAGTAACAGTTCTCTTTATGGGATGGATCAATGCACCCAGCATGCTTGTAAATGAATTGAGTCATCCTTAATTAGAGATGATGTATATAATATACTTTATCAAATTCACAGAAACACTTCTGTTTCTACCCAACCTAAGCCGTAAGCATTCAACCTTACAACACGCAGTTGCAGATATGGTAGATAACCTTGACTCCATGCCACTCTCAAGGGCTGGGTAATGGTAATGCTGTCTCTCAATCACGCTGGATTATTCATCTTGTGTGACAGCAAAATAAATGAGAGTTTCCCACCTGGTGTGCTGTGCCCTGTGGCTCAGGCCATCTCCCATCTATAAGAACCATCATGCCTCTTTAGAAGGTGGCAAAATGCCTAACTCAAGGTCCTACACAAATGGACCCTTCATTAGTCTGCCACAGCTCCCAAGCCCAATCACTCTGTGTTGCAGAGAAATCTGGTCCTGTCCTACGCTCCAGGACCCTTGTGGTCCAAGAGGATTGCCTCAAAGCAACTAAAGTTTCCTTGCAAAGGCAGGTGGGGCCGTGAGACAAGAGGCAGACAGAGCCAA
>PVKS010040372.1:0-16669 GCA_004027875.1 Aplodontia rufa | reverse complement strand
ACATTTTCTCTCTTTAGAGTCCCTATTTCTACTGCCTGCACGTTAGGTTTTCTTCTTCTGCCTCTGCTGCTGCTCTGTCTCTGCGGCCGCCGCTGCTTCTCTGACTAGTGGCTACGCTTTTTCCCTGCACGCCCGGTATTTATCTGTTACAACAACCAATAGGGACACAGTGCAAACACATTCAACCAATTGTAACAAACGAGCGGCCAAATAGCTTAGTCATGCGGTCAGGCGGTCTGCTAATTACAAGCCAGCTGGGCCTCTTAGAGTTGTTTACCACCAATTCCTTTACAAGCCAGCTGGGCCCCTTACAGAGTTGTTTACCACTGATTCTTTTCTCCGGCATCATATTGGGCTTAGTCTCCAACAGGAAGGAATTGCCAGATCCTGAGAGTGGCTGGGGGGATGGATCTGTGTTTTCTTCTCTACACACATGGATATATGGAATACTCATCTTAAAGATTCAGACGAGCTATTAAGAAACTTTTCCTAAGTTCACATGTGTGACATACTGGCAAAGTCTCCTGAAGCTGAGTCTGGAATCCCTTGGCAGGCCTGAGCTGTTTCAGCAGGGCTCTCTTTTGGCGGCAAAAACAAACCAGAGAGACTTTTTTGAAGGAAAAAAAATTTCTTTTTTCTCCTCCCCCAGTCCCTCCTTTGCCTCCTCTCCTTCTTCCATCAATAGATGATTAAAGAGTGGGAAGTAGACCTAAATGATAATAGTCCACTTTTGTTTGGCCTAATCTATGCCAGCTCCTCCTGATTGTTTTACTTGTTTATTTTAACCTTGGCTCCTCAGTTTGAGGTAGGAACTACTGTTATCCCAATTTTACAGATAAAGACCCTGAGACACAGAGGTCCCAGTGTGGGCCACACTGGTTCCTTCTCCACAGGCAGCACTGCGGGGAGAGGTGTTCACTGCAGGTCTCCAGGCAGTGCGGTTACAGTGGTAGCAAAGCATTGTGAAGTAGGAGGTGCAGGCTCTCCCTCTGGTTTTAAGAAAAATGTCAATTTCCCATCCCAGAAGATTTCTAGACCCAGTGTGTCATTAACTTCAATCTCTGTGAGTTGGAACTCGTGGGTTTGCACTTCTCAATTGCTAACCGGTTGGTTCCAAACGCTGTTTGAGAAGCAGTGGGTGGGCATTCACAAGTAGGGAGCCAAGAGTCGAACCCTGAATTTCTTCAGTGGTATCAACAACAATTACAGTGATAACAATGTCACTTCTTCAAAGCCTTTTCTGGGCGAGGTATTATTTTGGTGTTTCTGTGCATGATTATATTTAATCTTATAACTGCAAGGAACATACAATTTTTGCATTTTACAAAAGAAGAACTCTAAACCCAGAGAAAAGTAACTTGCCTAAAGTCCTGCAGTGAGTTGCAGACGAGATGGTGATGGTCAAACCCATCTGCCTGTGTTCTGAGACTAGGTGCTTGGTGTTGACAATTTTGTAGGGTTATTTTTAGAATATAAGGTAGCCAGATAGACTTCAATTTTTTTTCTTTCCTCTCATTTTAAAACATAACCAAAGTTTCAAGTGATTTTTTTTTTTTTTTTTTTTTTTTTTAGGGCTGAGGATGGAACTCGGGGCCTTGTGTATGCTAGGCAAGCGTTCTGCCACTGAGCTAAATCCCCAGCCCCTCAAGTGATATCTTTATGGGCATGTGGCCCTGGGCAAGTTGTTTAGACTCTCTTTCATTTTTTGTTAAATGGAAAAAAATAATGCCTACCTCATAAATTTGTTGTAAGGATTAAGTGGGATAATCTGTGTAAAGCCTACAAACGCACTGGCATTTGGTAAGCACTCAGAAAACGTAGCTGCTATTACTATTAACATAATAACACTGCTCAGCTCTTCCTAAAATGGGCTTATGCAACTGTTCCATGATCAGAATTTGTGACCACTTGATTGATTGCAGGTCACCTCCTGCTTATCTTGAACTGACAATATACTATTCAAAATGCAAAATCAAAGAATCCTTAGGTGTTTTCTTTGACCATCCTTCAGTGTTCAAACTCTACTCAGAGAGGCAATGGGGTGGGGCTACACAGGACCTATTAATGTAGGCCACTATCAAAGTGTTTGGAATGAGACAGGATGCTACAGAAGGGTTCTGAGCTGAGAAACGATGTTCTACGATTGATATTTTCACAAGAACACTCTAGCTACTCCATTCAGAACAAACCAAAGAAGGGTAGGATTGAACCAGAGACAGTTGCGTGATTGTTGCAATAATCCAGGGTAAGTTAAGGAGAACAGAAAAATTGTATTGAAAGGATATTGGGTAGCTCATTAAATATCTAAAAAGTCTGAAGTATCCATTCCAGGTAGAATTGGCTCTGCAATGCTTCCTGTCCTGCCATCCTGCCCCTCCAGTGTCACAGTCTGCCCCCAGTGCCACAGATGCTGCACACACCTGCTAGGACCACTGTTGTACCTGACAACTGAAACTTGCTGCTGTCCCGCATCACATCTGATACCCGAGCTTCTGGTCGTAAGTCTAGTGGTCATCTGTGACTGATGGAGCCTAGCCAGGCAGCTGTGCCCACGCCCCAGCTTCAAGGGCTGCAGGCAAGGTCAGGGTCTGGGCACTCAGCATCTGCCATGGAAGGTGGGGAATTCCTAACTCAGATGTTAATTGGACAAAAAGAATGACAAATGTCCACCAGTGATGGGGACCTGCAGTTCCTTAGCTTCTGCATTTCTGCCAGGTTGTGCACCAAATGACAATTTAAGGTAAGGCTTCTCATGGTTTTTCAACAGTTCTTAACAGCAGCAGCAGAGCATCAGTTGCTCCCCACCCCTCACAACATCGCTGACTCATGTATGTAAAGTGAGTCACACTGAGAGGTCATGTTCACATTTTCTTCTATTCTACAGCATTTTACCTACGTCATCAGTGAACGATTTTTGATTCCCTTCTGCTCATTTCTTATGAGTATAATTGACAGTTCTGAATGATAAATAGACGGAGAAATTAGCAAGAGAAGCAAGGAGCCAGGGACAAATAATAAACACCCTGGTATTCTCACAGCTGTCAGTACTTTTACCTGTCACTTTGTCATCAGATGATTCACGTTACTGAGTAGACCAAACATTTGAAATAAGCAGAACTTAGAATTGGTGGTTCCTCACTTACCTTTGAGAGACTGGAGGAACCAGCATTGCATCATAGCCCTCAGAGACCCCTTCTCCTCACTCTCCCTTTTTCTATTTAAATTCTAACTGAATAGGTAACAATGACCTCGGAGGAATTTGCATGACTTTCAAACCCAGAAGCTACAATATCCAAAAAGGCTCATTCTTAGCCCCTATTCGGGAAATTGTTAACTCAAAACTCAGTATTTGCAGAGAGTTATGAGAGGTTGGAAGTACATTACCCTCTTCTAGTCTTGTTTGATGTAATACTTTCAATTTTCATTCCTTGCCTAAAGCTTCTGGTGTCAAAGGAAAAACCTTGATGGGATTTTAGAGGGCAGTTCCTCTGATAAACAATTGGGGAGCTGTTAAAAATGCTCACACCTGAGCTCACTCAAGATCAATTAAATCAGACTCTCCAAGGCCCAGACCCTCACCTACCTTGATTCTAACGTGCAGCCAGGACTGAAAACCACTGATCTAGGCCTGGGAGGCATTTGGGTATTGAGTGAAAGAACAGCCAGGTGGTGGCTCAGCTGGTAATGCCAACTTGACTTAAAAAAGAAGTGGGAATTTATTGGGTGTTCCAAAGATAGTCTAGGCTTCAGAACAGGGAGAAATAAGGTAGCAACTTGGGGTTGTGATGGGATGAGGTGACCTTCTGCCAAGGTCACACCATTCTGTTCCCCAAAAAGAAGTGAAAATTTTGCCCAGGGGCAGAATCGGTCTTAAAAACAGATGGAGGACTGCCTGGAATGAAATCAGATGAAATGAAGAAAAATAGCTTCCTAGGGCCAGCGAGAGAGCTGAAGAAATAACAGAGGGCACTGTTAGGTTGTGGGAGCCTTTGATTTGGAAAGCAATGCTGTAACCTAAGAGGTAGCCTGAGAAGCCTAGCTTGCAGCAACCGCAGCCCTGCTGGACACACACATGCTGGGACAGGTGCTGCAAGCTGTCCCAAGCTGCCACAGAGGCAGGTGTCCTTTGGGAAGACTTTCTAATTTCAAGGTCTCTAAGCCTGGTTTTCTGACCTTCCTAGGGATTGTGTGGAGCATCCCTTAATAAATTGCTATTATGCTTAACAGGATACCCATTTATTCTCGTTTAATATTCATTCAACCCAATGGGATAGAAGATAATTTTTCTACTTAATAGAAAAGGAATGGAGATCAGAGAAGTTAAGAAGGTCTCCAGACAGCCAAAAAAGATCGCGGTTCAGTTGAGGGCAATGACCAGGGACTGGGTTACTAACCAGTGTCTGCCTTTTATTAAAGTCATTCACAATGTGGGCTCTGACTGGATGAATCTATGGTTTTGTGATTTTGGACATCATAGTTTCCTAGCAAAAGATCTTTGTGAAAAACCCCCCTTTCAGAATTTCAGTAAAAGAGGCTTTTTTCCCTATGCTGCAGTCACTAGCAGGGTGGTCATACGATGAAGAACTGGGGCAGGTAGTGTGCAGGTCTCAGGGAACTGACCAGGCTCACTGCTGGCCCCTTTTCCTGCTGTCTGCTCACAGATGCCACTCGGGGACCCCTTAATCTGCCCTTAGACCTGAAACCACTGTAGCCAGAGCAGAGCTATCCAGTAAACCTCCTGGGAAAGTCTGGAATTCAAAAGCTGTGGGATAGAAATCTCATTCTGCACATGACGAAACAGTGCAGAAAGAGTTTTCTTGAGGTCAATTAGTGCCTGGGCAGGGTTGTTGCTTTGGATTAAACATAACAGAAGCTACAGAAATACTTTAAAACCAGAAGAAAAAAATTGAAAACTTGGGCAAAAAGAGCGTCAGGCTCTTCGTGTGCTTTACAATCGACCTGGGGAGACCTGAACTAGGAGATGAGGGGTCCCATGAACTGCACAAGACTTGCAGGAACTCAGGGGTGGGGACCACAGAAGTGTGAGCGGGCAGAAGAGGCCTCGGAGGAGCTGAGGAGCTGGCGTGGTCCCTGGGAGCAGCCGGGGAAGGGGACAGAGATTGGGTTCTGGAGCATAAGGCTCGGGTACTGGAGCAAAATGTGAAAAGGCAGGAAAATCGCCATGCAGGGTGAAGCCCCACTCCACGCCCACGGTGGCTAGAGGAGACGCCCCGCCCGCTGTGCCAGCCCCTCCAGGACCTCTGTGCCCCGCGACGCGCTGTCCTCTGCCTGTCTAGGTGGTGTGGGCCCCCAGGGTCCTCGCCACCCACTTCCTTTGCCGTCTCGTGTGCTGCTGCCCCTGTAGTCACTTGGCAGCGTGGGGAGGACTCTCGTGACTCTGTCCTCTGCCACACCAGCTCCACCGTCCTGGCAGAAGAGGTCAGGATGCCAGCTGTCTGCAATCTCAGGAACAAAACCGTGCGACCGAAGGTGGTGCTTTCAAGTCCCAGTTCCGCTACACATTTGCTTCCTATCTAACAGATTCCATTCACGCTGAGTGTGTACAGGGAAAGGCATCCAGGCCTTCGGTTTATTTATTCGCAGTAACCCTGATGTGGAAAGACTAGCACACAATATACCACCCGGAGTAGAGCTGTCACAATGGAAGCAAATAGGGAACACACAGGGAACATTCCAGAAAACAGAAGCAACACTGGCTCTGTTTGCCACCTGGGCCTCCTCTGCAGCAAGGGCCAGAGTGCCTTCCCTTCCCCCTCTACCCCATCCCAGCCTTCTTTCTCCTTTACATGAAAAATACCTCTCAGTGAGTTGTCCAAGTCTGAGTTGCTTCTGGCTTCTGGAGCGCTGGCTAAGGGCCACAGACCTTTCCAGGACAGGTGCACAGCTTTTCCCCTGAGGTTTTCATTCATTCATTTCACATATATTTACTGAACACCTAATATGTGCTAGACTGTGTCTAATGAACAAAATTTACATCTTTGCCCTCATTAGAATTTACATCATCATGGAGAAAGAAAATAAAGAACAAGCATAACAGATAGATGAATTACAGGTTAGAAGGTGGTAAAGAAAAACTTGAATGAGATAAAGTGATGAGAGTGTGTGGGGTTCCAGTTTTAAGTAGGTGGCCTGGGTAAGCCCCAGGACTTTGGCTGTGCCAACCCGCCCCGGCAGAAATTAGGCAGTGCCTGGATTAGCAGGCAGCCCCTTAGCAGGGCCCTTCTTTGTATTCATAGGTTTGCATAGAGCTGGAGACCCTTGAAGAGGGAGCTTTTACTGCTAGAATAGGAGGGAAGGTGGAACATCATTACTCATATTTTATTTCTTTCTTTCTTTTTAAAGACAGAGAGAGAGTGAAAGAGAAGCAATTTTTTAAAATTTTGTTTTTCATGTGACTTTCATTCTTTGGACACTTCGTTGTGTTGTGGTCCCAGAGTTTGAACTCATATACTCATGCATGCCAGGCAAGCGCTGTAACTGCTGAGCCACTGCTCCAACCCCAGCTATTCATATTTTAATAGAGCATTACAGTTTTGACATCCCCTGCTTCCATTCCCCAGCACTGGAGAGCTATGAAGTTGTTGTAAGATGTAGAGAAATGGAAAGCTCATAAAACACACAGAAGTCTGCGTTTTGAGGGAAAGTCACAGGGTCTCAAGGATGCCTCTTAGTGAAACGTTAGTCCGGCTTTGAAGTGGGAAATGGTCGCATATGGGGTGAAATCAAGAGACATATTTTAACAATCCTAAGTAAGGCTTTTCAGTTGGAGTAATAGTGACCACAATGTTAAAGTAGCTGATGTTTATTGAGTGTTTACTGTGTGCTAGGCATTGTGCTGAGGTTTCACATGAAACCTCTTGGTCTCTGTTTTTTGTTTTTTCTTTCTAGTTAGAATGTCATGTAAGTTCCATGAGAGGAGAGCGCAGTTTGTTCACTGCTGCACACGACACAATGCCTGGCTCATAGCTAGTACTCACAAGAAGGAGAGGTTGCATCTTGGAGAAGAGGTTCCAGGTACTCTCATTCTGGGTCTTACAATGAGGTGCGGAGGAGGTTGGAGGCTCTTCATAGCCCTCAGAGTGGGGCAAATGTGATGCATATTTCTTTTTTGACTCCAGGCATTATTATGATGACAAATTTCTTCCCTTTACTGTATTCATCACCCTCCCCTTGCCCACTACGGATAGAAGAGGAAAAGGGGGGGAATGAAGGCAAGAGAAAACTCCACCTTGTGATTCATCTGTTACAGCATTCAGTTCTTTTTTAAATTTTTTATTGAGGTTGTTATTTTACAATCATAAATGCATATAAAGTTACAATATGATATGCATATATTCTTAAACCAGAATTACCCCCACATCGCCCACACTCCAGTCTCTTGATTCTTCTACATTTCACCCTTACAAACAATATAAATGCTTAGGTTGTGAATTTTCCAGAATTAAATGATAGCATAAATATTATTTGGATTCTCAGGGGGGTAAAGAGTATGCTACATTGTTGATTATCTCCCTAGATCCCTCCCTAGCCTCCCTCCCGCTCCCTTCCCCACCCATTTCCCCACCCTCGCTACATATCTCTGGTTGCCCTAGATTAGGTGTTGCTACACCTTTGCTGGGACTAATACATGAGGTTGCCCACCTTTCACACAGGCCTGGGTCTAGCTCCAGCCTCCACAAATGAGTGAAAACATTTGACCCTTGACTCTCTCGGTTTGGCTAACTTTGCTCAGCATGATTTCTCCATTGCCATCCATTGACCTTCAAAGGCGGCAATATCGTTTCTAATTGCTGAGTAGAACTGCATTGTATAAATATACCACGGTTCTAACAATGTTCCAGCTCATAGAAGAGGAAACAGAGACTTAGAAACGTTGAGGTGCTGCCAGTGCTTTCTGGCAGATTAATGTCCAGGTGCCTGGCTCCAGAGTGCGGCTCTTGCCCATTGCGCTGGTTGGGAGGATAAGGAGTGCCTAATCATTGTTTCGCCTTGTCCCTGTCTTTGGTTCTCCATCAATAGGGCAATGTTTAGGACAAGTTCTCTGCTGCTTAGATAGACTCATTTTATTTCTCAGAACTGTTCACTGTTACTTCATTTCACTCAGTCTTCGAGTAATTATCCATGATGATTATTAGGGCACTGTTTGGACTATTTACCTCCTTTGATATTGTCAAGGAACAAGGGCTCACTAGTGCCCATTAACTGGTGCTAAGCAAGTTATTGGGTAGGAAGCAGCAGGAAGGATTAGAACTGCAATGAAAGTCCTCCAACACTGATGGCAGTTACTGAATAAAATAATAAAAAATGATACTACCTAAAGTGTTTTCATTGTACATGTGCCTGTAAATTAATACATAAAAACACAAATTCATATAAAATACAAATAAATGTAAATTTACTTGCCGTTTTTTCATGGCAGGCTATTAAGACTTTTGCTTTAATTCAGGGTCTACTGAATGGAGTTTGGTATTGTCTTTCCGGAATAAATCATATCTGTAATAAATCATTGATGGTTTCAGGTTTTGGTTTTTTTTTTTTCCAAGTAAATCAACAACTTAAAAACAGTTTTCAGGTAAGTTAAATGCAGAATACTTGTAGATTTTCATGTACTCCCTCCTAGTCTTTTAGAGTGGTCCTTTTCACATCTAATTTGATGTTGAAATGTTTGCTTATGTGTGATTCGACTTTATGGGTCTTTTCAAAGCATTCAAATTCATCTCTGTAGAAATAATTCTCTTTTTTCCTATTTATATGCTCTGAGTTTATCCATTAATTAGTCAATCATATAATTATAATACAAGCACCACTAGTGTGAACAGGAGTGGGAGCAGACAGGCTGATGCTTGGCAGGTTCACAGCTCAGCTGGCAAGGGAGGGAGTAGGCAGAGACCCACCTCCTGGCTGAGAGACTGCTCCATGCCAGGGGCATCTGGTGGCAAGTTTTAGAGAGGAAATGGAGAGCAGAAGTAAGTTTGGAGAGTCAGCTAAGTGAAGGCTGATAAAGAGAGCGTCTACTTCCTGTGTGCCTCAAAATGCCACCATCCTACCCCTCAAGAATCCTGTAACCCATGGAGAATCTGTCTTAGAAATATGTACCCCCACATGCTACCTACAGCCCACAGCTCTCCTTCCCTAAATCATTGTTCAGAACCAAGGACGTCTGCCCCCATTCCAGGTCATCGGAAGTGAACATCTGACCCACAGTCAGCAGCCCATATCTTAGATACTTTCTGGAAAAGAAAAACCAACTCAATTAGATTTCTTAACAAGAAGTTTACACTTGGGAAACAGAAACTCAACAAATTGGTGATGGGTGCTTGAATGAGAGATGGTGAAGTCAGGTTTGAACAGCTATTACGGGGTCATTTGGGGTGTTGAGAGAATTAAACTAGGGATGGGATGGTCAAGAACAGTGGCAATCACATTTCTCTTTGGTTAAATGTGTGGAGGAAGATTTTTTGAATTTTTGAGTTATCATATTTGATCTTAACTTACTTTCAACAAACTTTTAAGAAAAGTAGACACGCTAGATTTCCAAGGAAGATAGAAAAGTTTTAATATCATTTTCATATTGTGAGTGAAATGAAAATCAGAACCACAATGAGATATCACCTCACTCCAGTAAGAATGACTACTATCAGAAAGGTTAAAGGTAAGTATAGGACATGATTTGAAGAAAAGTGACTGCTTGCACACTGCTGGTGGAAATGTACATTAGTACAACATTTAGGGAAACAAAAGGGAGATTCCTCAGAAAATCAGAAGTGCAAACTCTATGTGATCCAAGAATCCAATACTGGTTGTTTATCCAGTGGAAAGAAAATCAGTACATTGATGAGACAGCTGACTTTCCATGTTTATTGTAGCACTATGCACAATAATCAGGAAGTGGGAACAATCTGTCAACTGACAAAAGGATCAAGAAAATATTGCACATGATGAACTACTCTTCAGTCATAGATAATAATGAAATTCCATTGTTTACAAAAGCATGGGTGGAAATGGAAAAAAACTATGTTAATTGAAAAAAGCAAGATACAGAAACAAATAGTGCATGGTCTCACTCCTATGCAGAATATTACAAAAGCTGACTTCACAGAAGTTGAGTAAAATGGTGACACCAGAGGTGAGACTGGGGAGAACAGGAAGAAAGGAACAATAGGAAAATGCTGATCAATGGGTACTAAGTTACAGTTAAGTAGGAGCTAGAAATCCTGTTGTCCCGTAGAGCAATGGGGTGACTACAAATACTAATACTGTGCATTTCAAAAAATTAGAAGAAAATATTTTGAAAGTTTTCATCATAAAGAAATGATACCTGTTTAAGAAGAGATATGTATAACCTGATTTAAATTTTATACAATGTACACATGTATCAAAACACTTTATGGTACTCCATTATCATCTATCATGTTTATGTTTCAATGTATGTTTAAAAATGAATTGAATTCAAAAAATAAAAGAAAATGCACGCAAACTAAAAAAAGAACAGTGGCAGTATAGATGGAATAGTTACGCAAATAGAGACACAGATAAAGAGTGAATAGACCTGATGCTTCCTGGGTTTCTCCCTCCCTGAGTCATTTCTTCAACATTTCTTGGATACCTCTGAGTCTTCTATATAATATTGCCTGTAACATCCCTTTTAACTTGAGTTAGTCTAAATAGGTTTCAGGCTCACAACTAGATTAGAAGAGAAGGTAAGAACAGACCAGCGTTAAACTGTATGTTATTATAGCATATTAAGAATTCCCAAGGGCCAGAGTGGTGGCTCACTGGTTACAGTGCTTGCCTGGCATGTGCGGGGACCTGGTTTCAAACTCCAACACTACATAAACAACCAAGTGTCAGAAAAACAGAACCCAAATAAAAAAATAAAGTTGATTCTCTCTTTCTCTACCCCTCTCCCTCTCTCCCTCTTTTTTTAAAATTTTTATTAAGGAGTTGAGTTGTTGTACAATCATAAATGTGTATAAAGAAACATTATGATATGCAATGATTCTAAACCATAGTCATCCCCACATTGCCCATACCCCAGTCTCTTGTTTCTTCTATATTACACCCTAATTAAAGATATAAATGTCTCTCTCTCTACATATATGTATATGCATATACATACTTATATATATGTATATACATACATATATACATATATATATATGATTGTAAATTTTACAGAATTAAATGGTTGCATAAATATTATTTGACTTCTCAGGGAGGTAAAGAGTATGCTACGTTGTTGATTGTCTCCCTAGATCCCTCCCTTTCCTCCCTCCCTCTTCTCCCATCCCTCTCTCCCTTCACCCCTCTCCCACCTACATGTCTATGGTTCCCTTAGACTGTGTGTTGCTATGCCTTTGCTGGGTCTAATGCATGAATTTGACTACCTTTCATCCAAGCCTGGGTTTTTCTCTAGCCTCCACAAATGAGGGAAAACATTCAGCCCTTGAGTCTCTGGGTTTGGCTAACTTCACTCAGCATAATTTCTTTCATTGTCATCCATTTACCTTCGAAGGCTACAATATCCCTCTCTCCCTCTTAAAAAAAAATTCCCCCAAATGCAGAGAAGACAGGTCAGTTGAAATCTTGATTTTCTGTCTGTCCTTCTATTTTCTAAACTTGGAAGCTAAATACAAACTACCTGGCCCCTTGGTTCTGCCTACACTCCTTCAAACGTCATACCTTATCCTTGGCCAGAATGCTGGCTCAGATCCCATTATTCCTTCTATTGTTCCAACTCTGATTTTGTATTCCAGGCCAGCATCTCCCATCTTTGCCCTGTTCCAATACCTTTCACTGATCTGCAAGCAAGATTTTCATTTCTTCCTCTTTGGAGTTTCCAAGACTGGTCCTGTTAATGTAGGTACTCTGTGGGCTACTTAACTGAGGCCTCTTCCTGATGTTAACTGCCATTGTTCCTACAGTCCCTCTTTATTCTTGGCTGTAGGAATCTTTCCTAGTCATTAAAACTATTTCCGAGGATCTTGTCCTTCTATCATTCTTCTGACCGTTATCCCAGGAATTTTGAAATAAGGTGAGATTTGGCTGAGCTTGGAAGGACAAGTAGGTGTGGTTTGTTAGAGAGGCAGGAGAAAGAGACTCTGGTTAGGGAAATGCTAATGGTTCATACCAACTTCGTTCTCACTGGCTTTTAGATTATGGCCATGTTTTTAGTAAGAACATGGTATTGTGTACGGGTGAAGAGACATCTGTTTACCATTTTGCCCAGGGACTAATGTGTTTGTTAGCTATGATGCAAAAATTTTTAGAGTCAGCACTTAGACTTAATGCCCAAACTGCAATGACATAAAAGGCCCTAGAAAGATATGGCTCATGTTTCTTATGGTTGTGACAGCTGTGGGATAAATGGATTAGGGAGCATTGGTAGGAATACTTTCAACCATTCCAATTGTAAAACAGAGCTGCATTGAACAGAAAACTGACTGAACATAGCATTACAATTGTCACTTTAACTCACCAGGTAGAAGAAAAATATTTACAAATCCTCTGCATCATCTGAGAAATAAAATCTAATAAATTCTCCATTTTATGGTACTCAGGATGTGTGAACTTCCCACATGATTGAAAGTTGTTCTTTTAAGAAGTAAAAAATCCTCATTGGCAATAACACTTCCTACTTTGATTAAACCAAGAGTATTAAATCCAGTTTGCATTCCTAGATGGTGGAGGATCTCACTAGACAAATTATGTATACATACATATATATGTGTATATATGTATATATATGTATATCTTTCCACAATTTCTTCAGATTGGCACAAATTCTGCAGATTCATAGCCATGTTTTGAATCATGTGACTTTCCCAAACCCAGTTATAACTGATGGAATAAAAATGGGCTTCTGTCCCCAAAGTAGCCAGTTTATAAGCTGGCCAGTGATTATTGGCCTATAGGATGGCTTCAAAAGTCAAGTTGGACAAATTGGATATTCAATAATTCAAATCGAATATGAAAAGAGGCAGAGCTTTGTGATGGAGTAAATAGAACATTTGTGACATAAAAGTTGGGGATGAAGAATTCCTGATGGAATGGAGTAAGCGCAGCTATGAGGAGCGGTAATCATGGTGGAGCAGGTGCATAAGTGACTGGGGGAAGACCGAGATGCTGATGCTGAGATCTCTGTTCCTTATAGTCAAAAGGGCAACGCAGAAAGAGGACCCTTTCGAGAATACCATGCTCAGGCTCTCAGAGGTCCTGAGGTGTCTGGAGTAAGGCAGCTCATATTGTCTCCCATCTGCTCTTCTCCTTGGACTGGGACAACTTGCCCTTAGCTGTATTCAGGGTTCCCCACGTCCCTTTTTTCACTCTTGGGGGTTCTGTTCTTGCTAGAAACATCAATATTTCTAGGCTTTGTTCTGGCTTCTCTATCTCTTGCATCTCATTTTTCATCACTTTTTCCTGTTCCTTCTGTCCATCATCCCCCTTGCCACTTCTCCAGGATTCTGGGCTTTGCTTGCTGGCCACCTTCTATAGCCCTCAGGGGTCTCCTCTGCTGTGTGTGCTGTTGTCTAAGGAGGAGTCGGTTGCTTCTTGTCTTCTGTAGTTTTCAAGGTGTGGCTCTTCCCAGAGCGGACCACTGCCCACTCGCAGAGGCCTTTGGGGGTATTTTCAGGTTTGCAGCTGTTCTGGAGAATTAGGGGATACCAGATGTCAGAGAAGTACCAGTTGGCTATTAATGCAGTGTGTTCTTTCTTCCCCCTTCCTTTTTTTTTTTTTTTTTTGGCAGCAAAAGCTTGCCTTTCAAGTCCCTTGCTTATTTTAAAATTAGCTTGCATTCTGTGAGCTCAAACTACTTGAACTGTGGGGGGCAAATGAGCCAAAATGTTTATTGTGCTAAATTTAAGGGAAAAGTCAACCCAATTTAAAAATTGAACTCAGGTAAATAATGAAATATTGTCAGATAATTAAGAACTGATGCTAGCAGTGATTATACCACTACCTAGAAGACACCTGAACATGGAACTAACAAGTAAAATAGGATACTAATTTAGGGGGAGAGTTTTAAACTTTCCAAATGCCAGGTAAGCAAGCGCACTATAGGAAATCTCTTGTTGTCCATTTTCTTCAGAGACTGGAAAACTGATCCTCTGTCTAGTTTTTGGATTGCTGTGTGTCTTTTACATAAGACACAGAGATGGAACTAGGGTTCATAGTTTGACTGGGTAGCTTAAGAAAACAAAGTGATCCAATATCTTCAAACACTAATCGCTCTTTTCTTATTGTAGCACAGCTTTCTACTTCCCTTTTCTCTGCCTCTACCTTAGAAAAAAGGAATTGATTCTTCACTTACCCTGGATCTTCTTGTGGAGACTTACTGTCCTGGAACCAAAAGATTTGTGGTCAAAAAAGAAAATAAATAATTCAGGAAGGCATCCCTTCTAGAGAGACACATGAAAACAAAAAAAGAAAGGTTAGGGAGGAAATATTGAAGGTATGGAATTTTGCTTCATCAGGGTGAAAAGGCCATGGTAAGTTTCTGTGCCTCTATCCATCCACTTACCCATCGGTCCAGCCATCCATCCAGCCAGCCATCTATTTACCCATCCACTCATCCATCCATCTACACACCTGTCTACCCATCCACCTACCATACTCATTCACCCACCTATCCATCCATCCATCCATCATCCACCCGTCCCTCCAGCTATGTGATTCAGAATTGCAATTTAGAAGTAATGTTTGCCAAGATGTATTAACAAGTTTATTTGAAATAATTTCTAAAATAATGGATGTCACATCCGAATTAAATAACTCTGATTTTGCCAATTTGACAATGAGGACTGCTTTGCCAATTATGTAATGTGGTGGATATTTTCTATAACTTGTATGAGACAAATTTGCAGTTTCAACTTTTAAAAAATATATACAGTATTAAACAATTTACAATATGGCAGAAATTTCACTCTATTTATTTATGCTAATGATAAAGATGTCAGTTTAAAAAATTATGAATAGGTATGGAGTTTTCCATTTAATTTTCTTGGAGATATCAGAACAAAATAATTAAGTGCCATTGCCATAATAAATGGTTAAGAAAGAGATAGCATTTTGCTTCGAGAATATGGAGTAGTGGAAATTGGGAGGTGGTGGGTGTGTGGGACTTATTCTCAAATGATTCAATTTAACTGAGCAAAGGTGAGCATTGCACAAGACAGGACTCAATGGGCAAGCAGAGATGAGTAAATGCTAATGATATTGACATGCTCTTCAACCAGGTTAATTTGGATTTAAAAATATGATATTCATCACTATGGGAAGGAGTAGGTGCCTTAAGTGAGGTATCATCCCCAAACTGTGAAATCTTGGGAATGATTAATCTTTCTGGTAGAGAGGGCCAGAGCAATGGTGGGCAGTCTTACATCAAACTTTGAAAAGATGACCTGGCTTCTACAAAAATTTTCAGGATAACACTGTGTATGTGGTTATCTACCAGACCAACCCAAATGCCCTTTTTGTTAGACTGGATTGACAAATCATGCAACAGGATACTTTACAACAATGTGAGTCAATACACAAGTATACACAACAAGGGTGAATCTCACATGCAATATTGAATGACAAAAATAGCAAAAGATATATATTGTGTGATTCCATTTTTTACATAAGACCAGAAACAGGCAAAACAAGTTGTCATGGTTAGAACTTGGTTAGGGTCATGGTTATACCTGAGGAGGAAGTGGTTGAAAGGCTCTGCAGGGGCTTCTGGGTGCAGACCATGTTCTGTATCTGGATTTGGAAATGTTTACGGGGGTGGGTTCGCTTTGTGAATAATACAGCTATCTACAATTTGTATTCTTTTACTTATTTTTTTTTAGGTTACACATTGATAACACTTAAAAATAAACAAAACCCAGGAGTGATCTGGGGTTACATTAGTGCAGCATTAAAGGACTACCCAACCGGTCTGCGTAACTGAATGGCAAGTAGGAATAAAGATGCCTTAGAGATGGGAGGCCATCAAATAGAGTTGGAATTTTGGCTGTGTGTTCAGAATTTTCATGTTACTGATTTTATCTGATCAATCATGCAAATCCATTGTCTATATCCTCCTTCTCCTCCCAGAGGTTTTCAAACCTCTGGTTCTTATTCAAACTCAAACACTATACAATTTAGGGCCAGGTCACACCAGTTCTGCACATTGTCACCTCTACCAGCTGAGCACAGGCATCCATCCCCCTCACTCTCAGTGGTTTCCAGGGACCTAGAGCAGCCAGGAGCTGGCTGGAACTGGGGTGGCCTGATTAGAAATCTCTCCCTCCAACCTTCATGGGAAGGTCTGAAGACCAGTGGGTGATTGACAAGCAGCAGAGGGCACCTCTTCATATGACTGGCAGCTCAGGGAAGGAGGGAGAAGCCTTTGGTGTGGTTCTCACAGGCAGAACTATGGCAACGTACCTGGATGGAGCACCCTGGCACCAGGCAGGGCTGAGGACCCCCTGGCCAGCCCTGTGGGTGTTGCCAGATCTCTGCTGGATGCTGCTGCGTGAAATCAAAGCCGTGCAGACTGAATGGACATGCCCTGTCCAGGCGGACTCTGGGTGGGTCAACTGGCTTGGAGACAACAACAGAGCCTCAACGTGACAGTCCCCACATTGTGCAGCTTAAAAGGGAAATCCTTTGGATTCTG
>PVKS010040371.1:0-16672 GCA_004027875.1 Aplodontia rufa | reverse complement strand
AATATTCCATGGTATAAATGTACCACAGTTTTTGGATCCATTCTTCCTGTGAGGGACACCGATGTTGTTTTCATAGCCTAGCAATGGTAAATTGTGCTGCAATGAACATCGATATTGCTGCGTCACTGTAATGTGCTGATTCTAAGTCCCCTGGAAAGATACCCAGGAGTGGAATAGCAGGGTCATATGGTGGAGTCATCCCTAATTTCTTAAGGATTCTCCATACTGCTTTCCAGAGGGGCTGTACCAGTCTGCAGCTCCACCAACAGTGTGTTAGTGTGCCTATCTAGCCTATTCTTATTCTCAAACTGCTATTAAGGAAGTTTCTGGGGCTGGAGCGGTGGCTCAGTGGTTATGGTGCTTGCCCAGCATTTGCAAGTACACGGGTTCAACCCAGCACCCACGTACACAACTAAGTGTCTGAGCAACAAAGGCCATGTGAAAAACTCAATAAAAATTGATTCTCTTTGTCTCTCTCTTTCTCTCTCTCTCACTGTCCTTCTCTCTTTTAAAAAAAAAAAAAAGGAAGTTTCCTCTTTTGTGTGTGTGTGTGTGTGTGTGTGTATGCGGCATTAGTGATCAAACCCAGGGCTTTATGAATGCTGATTGCTAAGCAGGTGTTCTGCCACTGAGTTTTATCAGCAGTCCTTCTTATTTTTTTTTTTTTTTTTAATTTTGAGTCAGGGTCTTTGCTTATTAGTTGCCCCAGCTGGCCTTGAACTTTCAGTCCTCCTCCTTCAGTCTCTTGTGTGGTAGCTGGGATTACTGGAGGATGCTACCAAGCCTTAAATAAGGTGTGGGGACATAGAATGGTTTTAGGGCAAAACTTACTAAGCAAAATTTGGGTAAGAATTGGTTAAATTTTTAAACTGGCCTAATTGTTGGAATAGTTAGTGGTCTTAACTTTGGAATACAGGAATTCAAGCAGTTCCTGTTAAATTTATTTATCTGTAGTAGCATTTCCCAAAGAAATAGACTTTAAGCTCCATTAATTTAAAATCTAGTAGCACATTTAGAAAGTGAAAAAGAGCAGTGGTGCATGCCTGGAGCTGGGAAGCTGAGGCAGGAAGATGACTTGAATCCATAAATTTGAGACCAGCCTAGGCAAAGCAAGACCCTCATCTCAGCAGTAATGACAAAAAGTAAAAAAGAAACAGGTGAAATTAAATTTAATATATTTGATTTAACTCACTATATCATTTCAACATGTCATGAATATAAAAACTGAAGTATTTTGCATTTTTGGTACCAAGCCTTCAAAATTTAGTGTGTATTTACACCTGTAACACATCAATTTGTTCTAGTAACATTTCTTTCTTTTTTGTTATTTAAAGAGGGAGAAAGAGAGAGAGAATCAATTTTATTTTTCCCATTTGGCCTTTGTTTCTCGAACACTTAGTTGTGTGTGGTGCTGGGGTTTGAACCCAGGTCCTTGTGCATGCTAGGCAAGCGCCATACTGCTGAGCTACTGCTCCAGCCTCTGTTCTAGTGACTTTTAAAGTGATCAGTAACTACATGTAGATAGAAACTGCCATACGGTTTGGGCACCATGGGGTATGCTTATAATCCTAGCAGCTTGGGAGGCTGAAGCAGGAGGATCACAAGCTCAAAGCAGGCCTCAGCAACTTAGCAAGGCCCTAAGCAACTTAGTGAGATCCTGTCTCAAAATAAGAAATTAAAAACAGGCTGGGGATTTGGCCAGTGGTTAAGTGCCCCTAGGTTCAATCCCTGGTACCGTTCCCCAAAAAGAAACTACTGTAAAGTATATAGTTTTATCTTAGAACATATGGGTTTCAATGAATGAACTGTTATTTAAAACTAATTGAGCTTAGTATGTGTGTACGTCATGATTTGGCAGTTTTTTTGGTACTAGTCAAAGTTAATTTTGCAACCTTTGGTTTCAGTTTCATTTCTCACTTTCATGCATGAATCTGGTTTTCTCATTAGCATGCTATTATTAATAAACACATTATACAGTGAAACAATCTATTATTTACAAAGACAGTTTTAAGAATTTTCTTAGATCTTTGGTTGACTGTCTTCCAGACTAAGCCATTGCTTCAGTAGGTACACTGTTTCATCAGATTTTCTAATGCTCTCGAGTATTTTTATACCACAAATAAAAATTGTCCAAAAGTGGGGCTGGAGCAGTGGCTAAGTGGTTACTGTGCTTGCCCAGCATGCGCAATGTCATAAGTTCAAACCCCAGCACCACGTACACAACGAAATCTCAGAGCAATGAAAGCCACATGAAAAACTAAATAAAATTGATTCTTCTCTCTCACTGTTCCTCTCTCTTTAAAAAAAAAATTGTCCAAAAGTGACTGAGTGTATATATTGTCATGGCAGTGTTTTTATTTTATCTGGTGTTTTTCTTTACAGTTGACAAAAAATATTTTACATATATTTTCATTTGTTATCATCAGATGTTACTAAGTATTACTATCTTTGAGCTTTTATGTTTACTTTTTTTGTTTGTTTGTTTTTGATAAAAAGGATTGAATCCAGGAGGGATGCTTAAACTTCTGAGCCATATCCCCACCCCTTTTTATTTTGAGAGAGTCTTGCTAAGTTGCTAAGGGCCTCACTAAACTAAACTGCTGAGGCTGGCTTTGAACTTGTGATCCTCCTCCTACCTCTGGCTCCCAAGCCACTGGGATTTCAGGTTACCTCCATGCACAGCTATGTTTACATTTTATTTTATTTTTTTTATTTATTTTAAACAGAGGGACAGTGAGAGAGAGAATCAGTTTTATTTGTTTTTTCATCTATTTTTTGTTGCTTTGACACTTTGTTGTGTACGTGGTGCTAGGGTTCAAAACTGTGTCCTCACGAATGCCAGGCAATTGCTGTAACCACTGAACCACTGCTCTAGCCCCTGTGTTTACATTTTCAATGAAATTATGTTTGTATAGATGTGTTGTCAACAAAATGGTGACATTATTATTCAAATGAAAAGGTTTTTTTTTGTTTGCTTTCTGCCGTGCTGAGAATTGAACCCAGTGGTGTTCTACTACTGAGCCACATCCCTAGCCCTTTTTATTTTTTGATTTTGAGACAAGGTGTTGCTACATTGCCCAGGTTGACCTTGGACTTGAAACCCTCCTGCCTCAGCTTCTGGAGTAGCTGGATTACAGACTTGTATCACCATACATTCCTTGAAAAGTATTTTTAAAAGCACTATATGGCTGTTGACATTTTGATCATAATTTCAGTTTTTCCAAGGGATTGTTTAGGAGTGTGTATATTATATATGTGTCTTTGTGTGTATAATTTTTTCTATTTCTTTTGGCCTCCAACAACTTCCCTATCCTACATTATTTCAAAATAAACACAGCTGGGCTGGAGCAGTGGCTCAGCAGTATTGCACTTGCTTGGCATGACCCAGGTTCAAACCCCAGCACCACATACACAACCAAGTGTTGGAGCAACAAAAATCAGATGGAAAACTAGATAAAGTTAATTCTCTGTCTGTCTCTCTCTTTAATAATAATAAGAATAAAATCCCTTCCAATTTTTCATATACATTCAGTTCCACTTAGTTGAATGCAATTTATTTGGCACTTGCCTTTTTGACAGTTCCATAATTTCCTGCCTATAAATCATGCCTGACTTTTACCTTGGTTCTTTCTTTTTCTTTCGTGCTTTCTTTCTTTCTTTTTTTTTTTTTAAGAGAGAGACTGAGAGAGTCGATTTTATTGTTTTCATC
The DNA here is from genome assembly GCA_004027875.1 of Aplodontia rufa. Taxonomy (NCBI): domain Eukaryota; kingdom Metazoa; phylum Chordata; class Mammalia; order Rodentia; family Aplodontiidae; genus Aplodontia; species Aplodontia rufa. Next base: position 12,963 of record PVKS010040371.1, on the reverse strand, counting down.
TGATTTTTGTTTCTTCAACACTTCTTTGTGTATGTGGTTCTGGGGTTCAAACCTGGGTCTTTGCACATGCCAGGCATGTGCTGAGCCACCTCTCCAGCCCCTTCAGCTTGGTTCTTTATTACTTTTTCATGAAAGCAGAATTGAAGTTCTTTCTAAACTTCCATAACAGTGAAAGACAACCATGTACAGTAGGTATCGTTGTCACATTTTTCATATGAAGAAACTGATTATAGCGGGTAACTTGTACAGTTCTGTTGAAATTTGATTGCTTATAATGTACTATGATTTGCATCTTTTTACTTTTATCTAAATGCAGAATAGCAGAGCATTATAATTCTGGCTGCCATAGGTCATCTCAGTGAAAAGACTGACTGTTTCTTGTAGACAGTTGTATAAATACCAAGTTCTTTCTGCTTTTTCCTTTTCATTTCTTCTTGCTTTCTGTCTCTTCTTTAATTTTTTGGGGGTCTTTGCTTTTGAACCATCGAATGCATATCTGATGGTCCTGTTGAAGATAAACATAACAATGCCAGGATTGAACCCAGTAGCCCTTTACCACTGAGCTATATCCCAGACCTTTTTATTTTTTACTTTTGAGACAGGGTCTTGCTAAATTGCTGAGATTGGCCTTGAACTTGAGATTTTCCTTGTGCCTCAGCCTCCCAGGTAGCTGGGGTTAGAGTTGTGTGTTACCATGCCCAACTACTTTTTGCTTGCTTTTTCTCTGCCTCCAGAAAGGTTTTATATAGTCTAGTGATATTTGGGTCCATAAAGAGATATATAGATACACATGTATACATAGTTATTCTTAAACATGTTTTTATGTTTACATATTTATGATCATATTATAATGTTTTTTCATATTGATATCTTTTTAGGCAGTGAATGTTTCCATAGCATTTGTGGAATATAATCCAGTTTTGTAAATTGAATCCATTTACTAACCTTCAAACAGAGGTTGGAATGGTAGCTCGGTGATTACGGCACTTACCCAGCATGCGCAAGTACTCAGGTTCAAACCCCAGCACCACCTACACAGCTTAGTGTCAGAGCAACAAAGGCTGCATGAAAAAACTAAATAAAATTGATTCTCTCTGACTCTCACTGTCCCTCTCTCTCTCTCTAAAAATAAAATAAATAACCTTCAAACAGGGTTTGCTAAACTACATCCTTCATGTTAATAGTTTTTAAGGATTTGGTAAGCATATATTTACATACAAACAATTTGCTATTTACAAAGAAGTCTTATCTGTGAACAACTATATAGCCTGTATATCCTTTGAAAAATCTCTTCTTGGTTCTTATTTCTTGAGGAACTTGCCTCTGGCTACCCTTTCCTGGAAGCCTTTTTGGCTTCTACTTTGTTTATGCTCCTACGATTCCCAGCACTTAGCTGTGTCATTGCACATACCTTATTATATAATAATTATCTGTTAACTTGATGGATGGCATATTGTAGTCAGAAACTGTGCCTCATTTATCTTTTTATCTTTAATTCTTGGCATATTAAAATTCCCATTAAATTTATGTGGAATAAATGAAGAAAGAGTAAACAGTCCTTAGCACACTTGTTAAAATTTGGTTGGCAAAAACATTTGAAAGTAATAAAGAAATCTGTTTCTCTTCCCTCTCTCTCTTCTCTCACCCCAAGTACTGGGATTGAACCCAAGGGTGCTCTACCACTAAACTCTATCCCTAACCCTTCTTAAAGGGTGTCACTAAATTGCCCAGGCTGGCCCTAAACTTGCCATTTTCCTGCCTCAGCCTCCTAGTAGCTAGAATTACAAAAAGTCTGTTCTTCGAAAAAATATTCTGGCCAGGCACAGTGGAGCATGCTTGTAATCCCAGCATGATGGGATTACGTGATGAGGCAGGAGGTTCCCAAGTTTGAGGCCAGCCTCAGAAATTTCCTGAGACCTTTAGCAACTTAGCAAGACCCTGGCTCAAAACCAAACAAAACAAAATAAAAAAAAAAATAAAACAACAAAGGGCTAGGATGTAGTTCAGTGGTAGAACATCTCTGGGTTCAATCCTCAGAGCCAAAAAATAAAATAAAAATAGAAGATATGATATGGATGTTTTAGAAATTCTGACTGAATCATCCTTAATCTTATTGCATTTTATTTTGTGATTTCAAAAGTGTCTTACAATGTCATTACTAGAATGGTACAGCTTTATTTTAAAGTAAATTTTGTAACCTTCTGAATACCACATATTTTAATAAATTTAGATGCTTTGCATTTTATATGCTTTAACATGCTCATCTCTTTTTTTTTTTTTAAGAGAGAGGGACAGTGAGAGAGAGAAACAATTTTCATTTAGTTTTTAATGTGGCTTTCGTTACTCTGAGACATCACTGCGTACGTGGTACTAGGGTTTGAACTCGCATACTCATTCATGCATGCTAGGCAAGTGTTGTAACCGCCGAGCCACTGCTCCAGCCCCCATGCTTATCTCTTAAATGTGGTAACATTTAAGTGGAAGATTTGGCTAAAGACATAAATGTTTATTTCTTCCTCATGCTTGTATAACAAATAATTTATGTGTGGTTAGCCTTCTTCAAGGACACCTGATTTGTATTAAGGACTGAATTTAATATCTCTTTATCTGTAAAGGAAAGATTCTATTTCATAGGACAGTTGTAAAAATTCAGTGAGGCAATTCAAGTAAAGTACTCAGCATGGGATCTGGGACATATTAATCATCTATTACATGGTAGCTATGACCTATCAGTTCTTTTTCTTTCTTTTTAAAAAGAGAGACAGAGTGTGTGTGTGTGTGTGTGTGTGTGTGTGTGTGTGTGTGAGAGAGAGAGGGAATGACTCAGTTGTATTTAGTTTTTCATGTGACCAGTGTTGCTCAAACACTTCATTGTGTACATGGTGCTGGGGTTTGAACCCACGTACTTGCACATGCCGGGCAGGTGCCATAACTGCTGAGCCACCACTCCAATCTGACCTATCAGTTCTATAAGACCTGTTATGGAAAATAGCATACATACCCATTTACCTTCCCAGTGGCAGATTGGTCGCTTTTATTTTTTGGTGGTACTGGTGGTTGAACCCAGTATTGTGTATTCTGCACTACTGTGCTACATCCACAGCCCTTTTATTTTTAATTTTGAGAAAAGCTCTCACTAAACTAGATTGGCCTTGAACTTGTGATCCTCCTGCCTCAGTCTCCTGGTTAGCTGGGATTACAGGTCCCCCAGCTTATTGGTAGCTTTTTAAAATAAAATGGCATTACTTCATGTAAAGGATGAGTTTTCAGGCAGTAAGCCTATTTGAGTCAAAAAACAAAAAACTTTAAACCTAGTGAAGACAATTTTGACTTTTGAACTTACTATCCTTTTATATTTTTTAGTCCATTTTTATTATTTATATTAGTGTTTTGTTTTGTTAGGTACTGGGGATTTTTCTTTTTGTTGGCATCGGGGATTATACCTAGGGGTGCTTAAATCCTGAGCCATGTCCCCAGCCCTTTTTATTTTTTATTTGGGTCAGGGTCTCACTAAGTTGCTTAGGGGGTCAATCTCCCAAGTTGCTGGGATTACAGGCAGGTGCCACTGTGCCCAGATCAGTTTAGTTTGAGCTCTTTTATCTGCAATCAGAAGTGTAGGATTTTTTTTTTTTTTTTACCCTTTTTCTTCCACTGGAAGAGAGAAGTTTGGAAACCAAGAAATGGGTAATAAGCTTCTGTTTCTCCAGTCCCAGTTCATTAACATGGAGTGAATTTGTTACCTGTTAGGCTCTTTGCTTTAAAATATACACACATGTACATTGGTGGCCTCTCCCATGGTGGCCAGGGAGTAACAGTGAAGAGCTATAGTCCATAGCACTTAATCTGTGTGTACCTGAGCTGGCCATCACCTATTCGTTCCTGAAAAGGGGAAGGAACCCTAGTTTAAATTGGCACAGTTGCTGGTTTGTTGCTTTCATAGCCATAGAACTTTTTGCATGCAAGCAGCTACTTAGTTCCTAAATCCAAGAGTAAAGAGGATAACAGGGGGCCACAGCAGAAGCGTTCACGTCGCGGCCCCTGTCAGATTCTGGTGAATCTGCGAATTCTGCTGCGCATCTTCTCACCCAACCACTCAACTCAAATAGCAATTGAAATAAAGAGCTGTAAGGTAGATTTACAGGGCTTTTTTTTTTTAATGTCTCAATGATGCTTCTAGGTGGATACTGTTTCATATCAAATTGCTCCCTGGTCATAAATGGGATGAGCTGAGTCACTGAAGGGTGCAGGTAGGGGGAAATATATATATATATCTCCAACAAAAGCATATATGAGATATGAGAAGATGCTGTTTATGGATAATGTTTAATAACTCTCTATAGATTCCTGGAGGAACATTGAAGACATCTTCAGAAATGTGGCATATATTGTAAGATAGATGGCATTAGTTCTTTAACAATAGGGTTACTTTTTGAATTTTACTGCTGTCTGCTTTAGGTTTATTATTTCAGTCCTTTAGTAGCTCCTGAATGGAACAGTTAGAGCTTTGACTTTACTTTCTCACCAAAAGTTATTACGAGCTGGGCATGGTGGTACATGCGTAATCCCAGCAACTTGGGAGTCTGAGTTAGTAAGAAAATTGCCATGTTCAAGGCCAGCCTTGATTTAGTGAGACCCTGCTGGATATATACATCTGTGGTAGAACACCTGTGGGATCAACCCCCAGTAACACGCACACACACATTCTTACTCAGTTATTAGGTCTTATGTCCTATACGTAAAGTAGATGATTTGCAAGTACTGTCATGATTCCTGGTAAAACTGTAAGAAGGCTTTTACAAATAGCTTTATTGAGTTATAATTCACATATCATGAAGTTCATCTTTTAAAATTGTAGAATTATATATATTTACAAAATTGTGCCTCAGTAATTATTCAGTTATGGAACTTTTTAAAATCACTCCCAGAAGAGACTCTCCATACACTTTAGCAGTCAGTTACCATTTTGCCCCTGATTATCACCAGTCCTAACCCAACTAATCATTTGCTGTCTTTAGAGATAATTTGCCAATTCTGGGCATTTCATATAAGTGGAATCATGTAATATGTGATCCTTTGTGATTGGCTTTTTTCGCATATCATAGTGTTTTTAAGTTTCATCCATGTTACAGCATATATCAGTACTTCTTTTTTATTGATTAATAATATTCTATTATATGGATGTACCACAGTTTGCTTATCTGTTCATCAGTTGATGGGCATTTGGATAGTTTGTAGTTTTGGAAAATTATGAATAAAATTGTTTGTAAATTTGTCATAAGTACCCATGTACAGGTTTTTGTGTGGATGTGTGTGTTTATTTATCTTGGGTAAATATTTAGGAGTGGTTTACTGAATTGTTTAGTTAAATTTACGTTTAATGTTGTAAGAAACTGCCAACTGTTTTTCCAAAGTGATGGTGCCATTTTACATTCCTATCAGCAATTTTTGAAAGGTCTGCTTGTTCTGCATCCTAGTCACCATTTGGAAATATCAGAGTTTTTTGATTTTTAAAAAATGTCATTCTAATGTATGTGTAGTTATTTTTTAGTTTTAAGTAAAAGTCATGCAAAAATGAAATAATCAGAATGACAATTTAAATATGAAGCAAACATTTACTAAATATCTGTTTTGTGCCAGTCACTCTCATTAGGTAATGGGGATATAGGAAATAAGACATACATCTGCTTCTGTGGGACTAAACAGTTTGTTGAGGGTGACAGGCATGTAAAGAAGTTAGTGTTATTACCTGAAGTCAGGTTGTTGGGGTGGGAAAGAAGTATTTAACTGTAGTTGAATGTGGTCTAAGTTGTGGTAGGATTTTAATGTTTAAGATCAGTAGAAAGAAAATAATATGAAGAGCTACATGTATGTTTGTATAATGCTTAAAGATAGGTTTTGGTAGCAAAGGTCAAACTACCCTTATGTTATTATGCCTAATAAGTGCTTACTAAGATAATTGGGATAATGTTCTACTGGCTAAATACCCAGTGACTTCAAGAAATCAGCTAATTATTTCAAACGTCATACTTTCACAATAACCAGGGAAAGGAAAAACTAAATTTTGTAGTTCTTTGATGCTGCTCTGCATTATAGTCACTACTTCCCATTTTCTTTTACCTAGCACACTGCTAAACCCTATAATAATTCTTTTTAAAGGTGCATATGTACTACTTAACTATGAACTGTTTACCACAGCAGCAGTAGCAGCAGCAGAAGCAGACATTGGCACTTTTTGTACAGTTGACCCCTCTAGAATTTTCCCTGAGGGATTTGGCCTCAGTATGTAGGGTCATTTCAGGTGAATAAGGGATTCCAAGAGCCATGTTTTCCTGTATCTGATATACTGAGCCTCTTATCTGATCTGCCTATCCAAAACCAAGGAGAAAAATTGTAAAAGAAGATTAGGGCTGAGGGTAGACCAGGCAGAAATGTGCTTCCAGTTGAATCTTGCAGATCAAATTTTTGAGCATCTTTCAGAGCAGGTGAAACTATCCTCTTGTTTTTTGAAAACTTTCTAGAACCTTAATTATCTTGGTATACTATCACACAGCAAGGAAAAGTATAATCTGATAAAGAAAGGTTAAGTAACATGAATTAGTCATCCTCAAGCAGGATAAGATGGGACCCAGGGTGTTTTGCATGCCTGTAGGCCCAGCATCTCAGGAGGCCAAGGCAGAATTGTAGGTGCTGAGAACATAGCTCAGTGGTAAAGCACCCCAGGTTCAATCCTCATTTCTGGGGGGCAGGGAAGGGGTAGGGAGAAATAAGAAGAAAATGGGTAACTTAATAATTTTTGTGTGTGCCTTAATCTTATTCCAAGCTATATTGAGGGTTCTTGGGAATTTATTGTGTTGAAGACAGTGTTTAACAATTTTAAGGAACATTAAAATTCGTAGCAGATACAGATTATTCTTCCCCACTCCCAACAGAAAAGGGAGAAGTTTCAATTTTACAAGGTCTTATCTCTAGTTTACTTATAATACCTAATACATTGTAAATTCTATGTAAATAGACATACTATACTGTTGGAATAATGGAAGAAAAATCTGTAGATTGTTCAATACTAATGCAGTTTTTTTTTCAAATATTTTCAATCTGTAGTTGGTTGAATTCATGGATGTCAAATCCATTCATATAGAGGACCAACTCTGTATTTTCTTTTTTTTTTTTTTTTTGACAATCAATTTTGTTTATTTTTCATCTGGCCTTTGTTGCTCTGACACTTAGTTGTATATGTGGTGTTGGGGTTTGAACCCGGGTCCTCATGCTTGCCAGGTAAGTGCTCCCACCTCTGAGCCTTCAGCCTTCAGGATTTATTTCTAGCATGAACACATCAATAAATGAAGTCTGTATAATCAAAAGCCAACTCTGTATTTTCAAACATTTGCAAGATTATATGCCAAATATATACAGTGGTCTGGAGAGTAGAAAATAGGAGTGGAGACTGACTTTTTTGCAGTGCTGTGTGTGGATATGTATGAGAAAAATAGTTTTATTTATTAATCATGTAATATCCATTCATAAATAAATAAGGCATATTCATTATTCTAAAACAGTATTTACTGCACAGACAGCATTTTTCCTTTTTTATGGATTTTTTTAAAAGAGAGAGCCGGAGAGAGAGAATCAATTTTATTTAATTTTTCATGTGGCTTTCCTTGCTCCGAGACTTTGCTGGGGTTTGAACTCATGTCCTTGTGCATGCCAGGTAAGCGCCTAACAAACCGCTGAGCCACACCGCTCTGCCCCCAGACAGCATTTTTCAAATAGTATGTACTAGGTAGAAAATAAGAACAGTAGGGTAGACACTTATGAGTGACTAGTTTCATGAGTTCTTAGTGTTATACTCATTTAACTGAAATCTTTTATCCATGTGTATATTAAAGTTATAAAAGTCTTTCTTCAGGAATTCCTCTTTTTGTTTTTCTGTATTATTTTATGAGCTTATTTATCCTTTTCTAGGCTTTCCAAAGCTTCCCACCTATTGATTTTTGATCCAATCTATGTCCCATTCTTCCGAACTTTGCCCCTAGTGTTCATGAGACACACTGTAGCTGTTCAGGGTGGATGCGTTGGAACATTATTGGCATAGACATGACAATCACAGACAGGTTCACTTCCTGATTTCTTATCAGCTCTGTGACTTTGAGCAGTTACATAACCTCTATGAGCATAAATTTTTTTTCTCTAAGGTATAGATACCTACCCTACAGGATGATGTGGTGAGGGTTGAGAAGGCATCCTGGTTAATTTTATCATTTAGTTCCAGACCTACTTTTTATCACAGGTACTATTGGTCTTTGCAGCCTTCTACTTTGTGTCTGGCCTGAGTGTAAACTAGAAACTGTATAAAGGGGTCCTCGATTCCTCTCCCAAGTAAAGGGCAGGTTAGGTGGGTGTGGTGGCGCATGCTTGTAACCCCAGCGACTTGGGAAGGTGAGGCAGGAGGATCCTAAGTTCAAGGCCAGCCTCAGCAATGTAGTGAGACCCTGTCATTAAATAAAAAATAAAAGGGCCTGGGGATGCAGCTCAGTGGTAAAGTGCCCCTGTGTTCAACCCCAGTCGTGAACATAAAAGAACAGGTAAATAGGGTAGTGTAGTACAGGTAGACTTAGGCTATGCAGGAGAGTAGACCAGACTGCTGGGGGGCTAGGGAGAGGGAGAGAGAGGGAAATAATCAATTTGTTTAGTTTTTCATTTGGTTTTCATTGCTCCAACACTTAGTTGTGTATGGGGTGCTAGGCTTTGAACCCTGGTCCTGGTGCATGCCAGGCAAGCACTCCTGACTGCTGAGCCACCACTCCAGCCCCCAGACTGCTTCTTGAGGTTAATTAGTTGTCACTTGAGCAAGAGTTATTGACCAAGGCAAGTGAGAGATTGCCTTGTGTGGCAAATGAGGTCAGAAAGACCTCTCTGGATCATGTTAGGATGAGGTTAATGGGGTGAGGAGGGTGTGTTTGTAAAAACACTGAAGGCTAAAGAGAGTAGGAGGAAGTCAGGAAGGCAGTATAGTAAGTCCTTAAGATCATGAATTTTAGCCCAGACCCTGACATTTATTAGCCCCATAACCTTCAGCCAGTTACTTAATCTGTCCAAGATTTACTTGCTTAATTTATAAGGTGGTCACAAAAGTTGCCTCCTTTATAGAATTGTGAGGTAATTTTAAATACTTGACAAATTTATTAATATTGTTAGTCTGTGGGAAGAAAGCAAGCTGCACGTACACAGTTGGGGTGGGCCGCACCTCTGTGTAACTAACTGATAATGTCTGTTATTGGTTATCTTTAAGGAAAGAGTCAGTAATGGAATGTATTATTTATAGATGTCCTAATGCTGCTTTTTGTGCTTGCTTGTTTAAAGCAGACAAAAAAAAAAAAAAAAAAAAAAAAAAAAAAAAAAAAAAAAAAAAAAAAAAAAAAAAAAAAAAAAAAAAGAAAAAGAAAATAAGAAAAAAAAGGGATGTGGTCCTTTTGTTTATAAATAAAATTTATTTTATTTATAAAAATTATGATAAAATAAAAATTATGATAAAAAGGTTAACAAGTAAAACAAAACAAAAAACAAAAACAAAAAGGTTAACAGGTTAAGTTGCCACTTATGAGTTTTGTCATTGAATGCTGAATTATGGCTACCTTTTTTCTGTGCTCAATTGTCCTTGAATTTCACTGCAGATTTTTCAGTTTCTATGTCTTTTCTATTCTGTTTCTTGCTGACTTTCTGGTTAATCAGATCTTTCAGGATTATTCAGTACTTGTAAAACAAAAAGGATGAATGGTATACAGCAAATATAAATTGATGAGGCATGAATGGAATTAATTTTAATGAGAAAATAGGTCTTTTTCTTTTTAGAGAGGGACTGTGTGTGTGTGTGTGTGTGTGAGAGAGAGAGAGAGAGAATATCAGTTTTATTTAGTTTTTCATGTGACTTTCATTGCTCCAATACCTCGTTGTGTACATGGTGCTAGGGTTCCAACCTGTGTCATCATGCATGCCGCTGTAACTGCCGAGCCACCACTCCAGCCCCAGAAAATAACTCTTAAAGGACTGAAGTTTGTTCAATTAAGAAGCCTATGAAAATTCTGTCATGTCTTTCACATGTCATATATTTTTATCCATTGAACGTAACTGAACTCTGCTGGGTTAGCATCTGTGAACTTCTAGGAATCAGTATTTTGATGTGGCATCACAGAAGTCTTTTTGAGTTCTTCCTACTATTACAGTAGGTACCATAGTACAGATTTCTTCTTGTACATTCTGTCGGTACTGAAAATTGGTACATGGAAAGGGAATTATCATCCCCACTTTGTAGATGAAGATGTCCATGTCCAAGGCTTAGAAGTGACATAGCATGTCAGTAAATGGGAGAGGCAGAATTGAAAAATCAGATTTTAATTTCATAGTTTGTGTTCCCTGTCCACGCCTCCTACCCCTGCCCAGCCTTTGGTCCTGGGGATTGAACCCAGGGGTACTTAAACATTGAGCCTCATCCCCAGCCCTTTTTGTTTTTTATTTTGAGACAGGGTGTCACTGAGTTGCTTAGGCATTGCTAAATTGCTAACCTTGGCCTCGAATTTGTCATCCTCCTACCTCAGCTTCCCAAATTGCTGGGATTACTTGTGTGTGCTACCACACCTGGTCAGTTTATGCTTTTAAAAATTAGTCCTCCAACTGCCAACACGGTCAGAAAACTCAAAGCTGACTTTCTGTAAAATGAATAGGTTTGTTTTATTGACTGCTTCTCTTCTCCTATTCCCTTACTTCAATTTACTGCCCAAGTTTACTAACCAGAATCCTGGGTAGAAAGGCTTAACTTGAAAAATCGCCCAGTCAAGTGGCTCTCAGCCTCTTTCTTTCTTTCTTTCTTTCTTTCTTTCTTTCTTTCTTTCTTTCTTTCAAGAAAGAGGGGACAGTGAGAGAGAGGGAAAGAAGTAATTTTTATTTAGTTTTTCATGTGACTTTGATTCCTTGGACACTTTGTTGTGTACGTGGTGCTGGGGTTTGAACTTGGGTACTTGCACATGCCAGGCAAGCGCTGTAACTGCCAAGCCACTGCTCCAGCCCCCATTTATTTCTTTTAAAATTGTAATTAAGTGAATTTGAGCTAGAGCCTAGAGGATTGTGTTTTAACCAAGGCTATCGGTAATTTTGACAGAAATTTGATTGGTTTGAGAACCATTTCTATTTAGATACATAAATCCCCCTTTCATCATCTTTACCATTTTCCTGAAAGGTGGTCATCTAATCTCTGATATCCCTTTGTGACAGGGACTCACTGCTACCTCGCCAAGAATGTCATTTCATTAGCACTTAGATGCAGTGGTATGCTTTTATAGAAGTTTTCATTTACTACCCCATATGGATTGGATCAACAATTTTGGACAGAATTTTATACTCCTTAAAGTTTGGCTTTGAGCTTAGATTTGCATTTTAATTTTTTCTAAACCTCACCTTCTTTGTGTGTAAAATGGCCATGTGAAAGATAATATCGAGAATCAAATGAGAACATAGAATGTCCTGGCTGGAACTATTGTAGAGTGCCATCGACAAGTCTTGTCTTATTCCAGCCTGTTCTGAAGAGATCTCAGGTCTATAGGGTTCTAGTTAGAAATGTGGATATGACAGAAGGCTCCTAAGTATTCCTTCTGGGATTGTCGGTGCCAGAAATAGGCTGTCGTTTTGCATCCTCATCAGCATACTTGTTTTTTTCTCACTTTTTCTGTGGAGAATGATACTTCCTATGGGTACAGATATGCCTGCGTTTCTGAAACTTCAGCTTTACTGCTTAAGTATTGTATTTCCACTGATAACACAGACCCAAGGCAAAACAAATGATCTGCAGGAAGACCTAAAATTAAAAGAAAAGACCTTGAATTATGTAGAAGCCAAAATGGAGAACAACAAAAATCATGTCTCTTTCCTATCTAAGGAAACTAACGAGTGTTGTTCATTAGAGAGGTTACATGATCAAGTACAAGGCTGGATAAATTGTTTAAGACATTGAAAACAATCTCATCACTGTAGGTTGATTTGATTTGGCTGTTGAGATATTTGCCTTCTTACCCCTTCCTCTGTGGTACTGAGAATTGAACCCAGGGGTACTCTTACCACAGATTGATACCTCAACCCTTTTTTTACTGTTCTATTTTGAGATAGGATCTTGCTAAATTGCCCAGGTTGTCCTTGAACTTGTAATCCTTTGGCTTTAGCCTCCCAAGTCTCCTGGATCTTGCCTTTCTTTCTTTCTTTCTTTCTTTCTTTCTTTCTTTCTTTCTTTCAAGAGAGAGGGACAGTGAGAGAGAGAAAGAGAGAAACAATTTTTATTTAGTTTTTTATGTGACGCTTGTTGCTCCAAGACATTGTTGTATAGGTGATGCCAGGGTATGAACTCGAGTACTCGCACATGACAGGCAACCGCCGAGCTACCACTCCAGCCTGATCTTGACTTTCTTAAACAAAGCAAACTTAAGAATATTTTATAAAGTTAGCTTATGGCATAAGCTGCACTTCCCATTGTGTTCAGACTACTAAGAGCTTATAGGTTATGATCTCTATGGGCTGAAGTGAAATAAGGTGGAACTTTTTTTTGTTCTTTTTCTTCTTTGCTTAGTTTGCATTAGCTTTCTCTCTTCAAATTATTATTTTTTTTTTAAGAGAGAGGGACAGTGAGAGAGACAGAGAAAGAGAGAAACCACTTTATTTAGTTTTTCACGTGGCCTCAGTTGCTCCAACACTCAGTTGTGTACGTGGTGCTGGGGTTTGAACCTGGGTCCTCGTGCTTGCCAGGCAAGCGCCGAAACCGCCGAGCCACCGCTCCAGCCCCTCTTCAAATTATTTTTGACTTAAATGTCATAAAAATACTACCTTGAGTTAAAGTTTTCTCATGAGTGCTTTTCAGAAGGTAATTTTAGAACTTTGGTCACACTTTTATTTTTAAAAAGTGTATCTGAGGGGCTGGAGCGGTGG
>PVKS010040370.1:0-16667 GCA_004027875.1 Aplodontia rufa | reverse complement strand
TAAATAGCGTAGCGACTAGTCAGGAAAGAAGCATGGAAGCAGCATGGCAGAAACAGAAGAAACAGCAAAGAAACAACAGCAGCAGAGACGGCAGAGAGATCAGCGGTAGAAGATGCAGGTAGTAGCCCCTGCCCCAGAAAAAGGGACTCTAGTACAGCAGTAGAAACGGGGACTCTAAATGTGAATAGCCTTGACTCTAAAAAGAATGTTTTAAGGGCCTTGCCTCTAAGAGAGGGAAGGTGGGAAGCACTTGGAGGCCTTTAGCCGCGGTAAAGGGAGAAATAAAGTGCTTGGAGGACTCAGGGCCTTTGGGTCTACTTCATTCCCAGTCAGCCGCCGAATGAGAGCCGTCCGGTTCCTGCCGGCTGGGACCGGACACTAAGTTCCCCCCCCCACTGGTTCCTCAAGGAGTTTCCAAAAATCTGATGAACCTAGTGATTATATCTCATGGTTCCTGACTCTTTCCTACACTGCTTCCTGTATTTTCTTCACTCATAATCTTTCTTCAGGCAGGAATCTCAAAAAAGAGGCCAGATAAGGGCAAATAATGCTGATGCTACTGGCATTGTGATGTGAGAGATGGTGAAATGTGTTCAGTAAGTAAATTGGGCAGAGTCACAGAGTAATGGATTGGCAAATCAAAAATGTATATACAACAGTAGTCAAAACTTAATTTTAGTCAACAGTATCACAGTAAATAAGCATTGGTATGGAATTTGGTGAGTCTTAGATTGAAGTCCTTGCTTCACCATTTCCAGCTGTGTGACTTGTGTAATTTAGCTACCCTCTCTGAGCTTTAGTTTACTTATCCACAACACAGAAACATTTTCTCCTATGTTTGCTTTATATGGTTGCTGTATGTTGGGATTAAATTAAATTGTAAAATTGAAATAGCATTTTATGCTATATGTGATATGTAAGTATTATCACTACTGTGGGTTGAACTGCTGTAATACAGATTTACGTAAACATATTTCATGGTTCACTTTTCAATAAGGGAACAATTCTGGGGAAACAATGGTTCCAAAACTATAATTAAATCAATATGTCATAGTCTTCAACTAATCTGCTTGTGTGGCAACTTCGGAGAAAATGAAGAATGCATCTTTTGTAAACCTCATGCCTTAGCTTTAAATAGTGTGTGATTGTTTACTGGTTTTGAGAAACAAAGTTCCATATCATGTTCTCATTGGTTAGCATTAGATTTAAGGCTTTTATTCTAATAGCTGTTATGCTCATAGTAGCCATTAAAAGCTCCCAGGAGTATTTAAGATGCCACTGGAGTTGTTTCCTGATTGAAATGTTCTGAGCCACTTTCCTCCACCACACAAGAAAACTACAGGAATAGAAGTCTTTGTGATACTATTGCAGAAGTCTTAGTTTTATCTTAAGCTGAGGTGTTTCAGTGAGTTCAGGATGCTGTAGCAAATTATCACCCCCTGGGTGGCTTGATCAGTGACTTATTCCCCCCATTCTGGAGACCAGCAACTCCAAGAAGAATGGGGTGCCAGAATGTCAGGTTCAGGTCAGTTCCTGCTTCTGGACTGCTGACAGCTGACTTCTATTTGTATCCTCAGATGATAGACAGCAAGCTGGGACCCTGTCCTCTTCCTATAAATGTACTAATCTCATTCATGAGAGCAGCACCCTCTTGGCCTAATGACCTCCCAAAGGCCCCACCTCCAAACACCATACCTTTGGGGATTAGATTTCAAGGTGTAAATGTGGAGGGAACATAAACATTCAGTCCATAACAAGTGACTACCAGAAATGGAGTGCTGGCTAATGACCACAACCACCTCTGGCAGCTAATGCTATGTGCCAGGCCCCATGCTAAGTGTTCCCACACTCTGTCATTTAAATCTCCAAATTTTCTGTGAAAATTAGACTATATTTTTTTCTGGAAAAAAATAAAAATCAGGCACAAAGGGGTTGACCTGTCCCCCTTTGGTTTTCAACAACCCCTGAATGACACAGTCTTCCAGTAATCACTGTTGAAAGGTTTTACCAGCATGCTGATGTTAGGGGCAGATGGTGGAAGGAGTCTGCAAGGTGGGTAGGGATGAGGGACCACCTAGGATTTCTCTCAGAAATCTTAGCTCAGCCTGTGGCCACGGTGGACCTGTACGGAGAGAGGGCTGCACATACCAGATGAAGTCAGTGCCCTCACAAGGAACTGTGGATTGCTGGTGCTCAACCACCCAGCTCCAGGTGTTGGAGCATGGCACAAGTGGGTCGCTGGAAGTAGCTGATGGTGTGTGACATCATTAGCAGGATCCTCAGCTGGGATATGCACATTCTCACTAGCGGCCGTGACAATGGTGTGGTCCCCTCAAGACACAGACAGTGGACTCTTACATCAGGCACTGGCAAATGAAGAACATAATGGATATCACATTGGAGCAGATTGTATTTATCTGGAAACTCCAGAGGAAATCTTTGTGGAACTTTGCAACAATCAAGGGAGATGCATCCAAGTACAACACAGGTGAATCTTGCGGATGTTTCTGGGTAGTACCTGTAGATTGAAGGTACCTGTAGATTGGACTGGTTCGAATTACAATAGCAACAAAAAGTGATAACAATTTACCACATGCTCTTCTGAAAGCTTTATTTTCATAGAATTATCTCAAATTCAAAGTCATTTGATGAAATAGTGAGCTAAGTAACATTCGTATCTTCATTTTACAGGTAAGGTTCTTGGAGATAAATAAGTTGCCTAAGTCCACATGTGATAATCAAAGCAATTGCCACTGAAATCAGAACTGATTCTAGAGTCCATGCCATACGTTGTATTTTATTTCCCTACAAAAATGCTGTAAATACACCTTTTGATTAAAACTTCCATGAGCATTGGAAGCAGAATGTCAGAACGGAATGGATGCCAAGAGCACGGACAGTACTTTGGTTTAATTATCTAACAGAACAGAGCTGGGACTTACTGTTTGCTATTTCTCAGAGTCTTTTTTTTTTTTTTAATTGATCCTGTGACCCACAGAAACCGCTAGTTGTCTAGGAATAATGAATGAAATAAATTATCTTCTAAATGTAGATTTAAGTCAGAAAACTGCTTAGAATAAAAAGGATTTCAATTGTTTGGTTTGCACTAAAGAGTCCAATATTGTTCAGTGATTCTCGATTACCAACACAAATTGTGAGATCCCAAACATCAAAGAAGTGGGTTGCTAGCTTTCTAGAGGACGACTAAGACTGGCTAGGATTGAAGTGTCCAGGATTGAAGTGCTGCCCTGGTTTACAGAGGAGATAAATGTTGAAGTATTGGGAACTATGTATCTCTAAGAACAATAGTAGGGCATAAGCGATTTAATGGTTTTACTAGGATACTAAATTGTAACATGACCTAGCACACACTGTGGAATTCTAATATGTTTGGGGCCTTCAGAAACTGAATTCTTTAAAGTCAGAGTCCAGTTGACTCCAGCTGCAGGCCTGGCCTAACAGTTTGACACTCAGCATGTGGTCATGCATGTTGCCAGTTTATCTTTTACTTTAAGATATAGGTGGGCTCTAAGCCAGGTACACACCTATAATCCTAGTTATTCAGGTGGTTGAGGCAGATGGATTGCAAGTTTGAAGCCAGTCTGAACAACTTTGTGAAATCCTGTCTCAAAATAAAAATGAAAAAAAAAAAAAAAGAATTAGTGATAGAGTATCCCTGGATTCAAACCTCAGTACTGAAATATATATACATACAAGAATCTAAGAATCTAGTTATAGGTGCTGGAGGAGTGGCTTAGAGTTTACGGCACTTGCTTGGCATGTCCAAGGACCCAGGTTCAAAACTCAGCACCATGTACGCAACAAAGTATCTGCCAAAAGCCAAATGTAAAACTAAATATAATTGATTCTTTTTTTTTCCCTCTCACTGTCCCTCTCTCTCTTTATTAAAAAAAAGAATCTATTTATGATCTAAACTTTTGCCTTATTTTTGTGACTTGGTCCTTCTCTGACTTCCAGCTCTGGACCCTGAACGTTGACATCTTCTGTGGCAGAACCCTGGCTTGGTAAACTGTCTAGGACTGCATTTCCTTTATTCTTGCAGAAATCAAATTTGTTACAAAACTCTAGGGCTATAGTTTAGATATGGAATGTCCTTCAAAGGCCCACGATTTAAAAGATTTGTGATGCTATTGGGAGGGTATGGAATCTTTAGAAGGTGGAGCCTATTGGAAGGAAGTTAGCTCATTAGGGTTGTGCCTGGGAAGGAGATATTGGGACCCAAGCCCCTTCTTTCTCATTTCCTGGCTGTCATGCAGTGGTACCTCTGAAGTACACCACTACCATTACATGCTGACTTGCTATTGACCTAAAGTAACAAGGCTAAGCAACCATAGATTGAAATCTCCAAAACTGATTCAAAATAAACATTTCTTCTCTGTAAGTTATCTGAGATATTTTCTTATAGTAATGGAAGGACGATTAACACATCCAGCTTGCTGACTGGGAATCCATTCCAGGTTCTTTGTTTCTGTCTTTCTATCAGACCCATGACCATCTGCAGTTCCTAGATATTGGCAGCCACCTGTATGAAGGTGCTGTCTGCCACTGAATATGTTCTTCAAATTCAAATTTCACTAAATCACCTGAAAAACTTTTATAGTGCAGAACTCTGGCCTCTACCCCAAGAGATTCTGATTGTGTGCTGGAGTCTAGCAATTTCAGCATTTTGTAGCTACCCAAGGTGGCACTCTGCTGGTGGATAGAAGAGCACACCCAAGAAAAGAAACACAGCTACATTGTCTGTGCCCACATCAATGCTCCTCTGACATTGGACCTCTTGTTCAACCAGCACAGTCGATCTTTCCCAAGGTCTGTGCACTTTGGTCTACTTTGGTGTTTATTTGTCTCATCTTGAGGATGCCTTCTCTGACCTCCCAGGACTGCTAGATGTCTCTTCTTTCTGATACTCTATCCTCCTTTCCAACCGGCACTCGTCTTTCTGTATTTCTACATTCACTTCTTTAACATACTAAACCTAGAACTCTAAGGGGAAGGTTATATGCTGCTCCCCTCTGAATTCTCACTACCTTGTTTAGTACCAGGCAGCACTGTACTTAGTACAGAGGAGGTGGTCAATGAGTACTTATTGAATGGTCAAGTACAAACGGTTCTAGGTGGTGGCTGGGTCTTGGTCAGCCTTCTTCAGCTGAGTCAACTGGGCTACTTGAAGTTTCCAATTTAGATTGCTTTAGGGTTGCTGGTCTAGCTATGTCTCTGAAAAGTGAAAGAACTGAGTTATTTAAGGACACACGCTGGCCCCATCTGGCCTGTTGATTGCTAATCTGCGGCGTGACTTTCAACATTGGTTCTTAAGCATCTGCCTCAGATAAAGATAAGATGCCAGACCCATGTGATTTCTTAGGATTCAGAATATTCTAATTTTCACTGTGAGATAACACATTCTGGACATAAGGCATTTCAACATTAGAGAAAATGAGAAGCCCTCATTTTGATTCTGGGGCGGAGCCAGTGTTTTGAGATGGTCTATGATAAATTTCAGAATGCAGCAATTTCCTCATTTGTAAAATGTTCTTATTATTGTAGAAGGTCTCTTGGTTCCATGTTATAGAAGCCCTAAATTTTAGAATCACTAAATTCTAGACCTAGAAAGGACTTTCAAGATGATCATTTTACAAATGAGGAAAGATGCATCAAATATTCATTCAGTGTCTGAAGTGTGCAAGAGAACAAAAATCCCTGGAGCCTGGAGGTTGTCACATACTCGGGCTCAGGTTGCTGCTCAGTTTACATTTTAACCGAATCTCAGATCTCCTGATTTCCATAAGAATCTCTGCCCAGAAGTGCCTGCCCTGAGTGGAGCCCGGAGACCTCTCTTCGCCCCCCTCATTCAGTCCTGCCTCTCAGCCAGGCCGATTCTCTCTCCACTGGGTTTGCATGATTTCTTTTTCTAATGCATTATTTTTTCTCAAGGTCTTGTATTATTTTAATAGTCAGCCTGTTGAGTGAATATACTTCAGGACTAATTATCTTATTACTTATTTAAGACACATATCTGAAATTGGCAATAAGGGAACATTTAAGTGGCGCTTAAGAAGGAATGGAGGGCAGTTGAAAATGGCCATACTTAGGCAGTTAGATGTTTTTGGCTTATGTTTTATGAGCAAAGATTTTATGTTTTTATATATCTATCTCCTAAAATATAATTAAACTATTGCCAACTGCTGATGACTTTCTCTAATGGGAGAGAGCTGAGGTTTGGATAATATAACATGGAGAGTAGTTCAACCATCACTAATATTTGATGTTTGAGTGTTTTTCTACTTTCTCTTTCTTTTTTTCCCCAGAAAAATTATTGAGAGCATCTGTTATGTATCAGGTACTGTGCTGGGCACTGGAGACATTGGTATTCATTGGAATGTAAACATGGAGACCAAATAAGAAATGAAATGTTGAAGTTGTAATTTTAGAGTGAATTCTTAAGTCTTGCCATCTTATATTTCACTCCTCACAGAAGTCTATTCTTGGTGGGTACTTGATTTTTTCCAGTTAGGGTAAGATTGGCTGTCTTTCAAACTGTTCCTGAAGGAATCTTCCCAGATCAGTTGGTTCCTGTGTATGTAAGTTGAAGTGAGAGGCTTGGGATGTCAACTGGGCCGTCATCTTGTAGATTAAACGTCAGTTGTGAATGTAATTTCTTAGGTATAACCTAGGAAACATTTTTGAAAGAACAATTGTTTTCAATATCCTAGGTTGTGCCTTTGGCAAGATGTATTGTCTGGTCAGGTGATTAAAATTGAGTTGTACTGTCAAGGAGAACTCTTGAAAACTATCAAAAAGATTAAATGATGTGGAATTAGTGTGCCCTTAAATTAAAAATAAAGTCACAGAAAAATCAATAAATGGTAGTGGGCAACTTTCTTTTCTGTTTCAATGCTAAGATTTCTAATGCTTTAATTTTCCCAGAACTGATGTACTCCTTAATTAGTCAGGTTTTTAAAGCTGTATCACAGTGCATCAAATATCCCTTCAACAAATAATTTGTAGAATATATGAAATCTAAAATGAGTATCTAAAATCTAAAAGTAAAGAAAAGTGCAAAGGATTTTATATACTGATGAAGGCTAGAACATAAAAGCAGAAAACTAGCAAATATTAATCTTAAAGTGATACATATACACAAATCTTTTTTATTAGGTAATAAAGAAAAGTGAGAGATGATCAAGCTTCCTTCCAATCCCCCTATTTGCCTTCTCCTCTGGAGAAATCTAATGATTAGTTGAACCAACAGTGGTCTAATGTCATTTAAGAGACATTTCCCAGGTCTTCCTGAATATGGTGTTATTCCTATCATTATATTGTACTGAGACATCATCATCATAAGGCCTTTATCAAAATATAAAATAGAATGGTGATGTGCAGGACCTAGTAAATGATAACACAAAGTAAATTCTCCGATTAACTGTGTTGCTCAACACAAAGGTGGACATGGGAGGTAGAAAGATGAGCAAGTCTGGGTGTGGGAGAGGGGCAATAATGGAAAGAGTCTAGAACATGATTCAGCACTAGGGGGCGGTAAGGAGGACACCGGGAAGAGGGGAAATGGATAGGAAGATGGGAAATGGACCTTGAGGAGAGCTCCTATGCTCCGGATGGTGAGCTGGTGGAGGGCAGAGGCCTCCTTCCAGGGACCTGGGCTCAGTCCTGTTACTGCTGTCCGTGCACTCTCTCCCACTCTTATTAAGTGGGGCATTTAAAATTGCAGAGCAAAGTGTTCTACCTGTCTTATGTGGCTGCTTTGAAGATTAATGAGGTAATGCTTAAAAAGTGCTGGGGATGAAAGGTTCAATATAAATGTTTGTGTAGTGTGCCAAGGAAAGCTTTCTTTCAGAGCTGGTGTTTTTAAAATAAATGTAAATACCTAGTGTTGCAGGTATTTTAATCTATTATTAGGGAGCTGGGCAAGACATTGGCATTTGATCCTCTTTGATGTGTTTTTTCCTCACCTATTTCCAGTGGAACGTTTTCCACAGGGATGGACCATGTCAGGTTGGGTCAGTCATTTCACATGGAAGTAAAGTCAGAGGACAAGCATCCAGTCTAGAGCCATAGGCAGGGTGCTAGATCTCAGTGCTTAGGACGCCAAAACAAATACAGACACACAACAAAACTAGAAAATACCTATTTTTTTTTTTTGCTTTCATATAAATTCGGTGTAATTTTGAAAATTATAAAGCAGTGTTTTCTGGTGGAATATTGCTTTTATGAATGATATGTTGAGGCTTGGAGTAGGGGACTTGATGGGTGTTTAGAACACCTGAAGGTACTAATCCTCCCCTCCTCAGGAGAAATATTAGCCAAGAACTACTGAGCAGGCTTCTTGTGGCTTCAGGAAGCATTTAGTGATTAGAGTAGGGTGGACTTCCCAAGTGTGATCTGAAATTTTGTTCCTTCTTTAGTCTGTGCTTGATGGATACTTGGGGATTCAAAAGGGGAGTTTTGAATGGTTTCACAACTTATGTTTTATTCTGCAGCATGACTTGATGTACCAGCAATAATGTAGTTGTGGAATTAAAAGTGGGCACAAACCTGCTGGGGAGATTATGGCAGGGAGGAAGGGACCTGGGCCGTCCCCTTATTTTATTGTGTTGTGTTGAGCAGAGGAGAGGACAGTGAAGGGAGGTACAGGGTCTCCATTTCTACAAAGCTTAGAAATAAAGGTATGCTATTTTAAGAGGAAAGAAACAGAGCTTCTAGACAGAGTAATTAAAACTTAGCAAATTGATTTCTTCTCTTTTCAAGGTGGGACCTATTTTCTCTACCCTTTGTATTTCTCCTCCCAAATATTGGACTTTGAATTTTAAAACAGCATACCTGGAAGTAATATATCAGAAAACTTTCCAGAAAGAAATTGATATCCCTCTCTTGCACTAATATATTTAAAGTCTGTTTATCTCCCTAGACAATAAACAGACTTAAATATCTTAATAATAATACATTATAATTCCAGGTACTTGGGTTTCAGAATGGAATAGGGATTTTTCAAAGAATTAAGAAAGAGAGAGGGGGAGGCGAGGCATGGTAAATGTCTTCTAATACTGGAGGGCTTTTGAGGAGGGACTGTGGGTGTATAAATTCCAGGAATTAAAAGCAAAAGGTCAGAGCTACCTTCCTTTTATTCTTGCCAGTCTGCGGAAACTTCTGCTTGCCCACAGAAAGAAACTCGACAATGCCGGGTCCCGTAAGCACTGGCATACCAAATGTAGCAAATCTCTGCTCAGCTATTTTGGGTAAGCTGGAGGAAAAATAGCAGACTGCCTAGGAGGAAGCGTGGGGCCTGCCAGGGCCATGACGACAGGTTTCCAAGTAAAGGTCACGGCTGAATCAGAAGAAGCGTGTCTGAGTCAGGTTTGGCGACCAGGCCCCCTCTTTCAGAATTCCTCAGCCTCTCTCAGGAGAAGACAAGGCAGGAATTCACAGAGATCCTCCACTTCTCAGAAGCCACCCCACAGGACAGGTTGCCAAGCTGGGTGGTGTTGAAGTTTCATGAAACCTACAAGGGGTTGTTGGTGGAGGTTTTCTCTGTATTGTTTTCTTTTTATTTTGCTATTTTGCCATCAAATACTCATATGCCCTTTCTAATGAAGCCAAGGATTCCCAATGGAGAAAAAATTAGAGCCACTTTTATTTTCCTAGCACTCTTTGATGTTTCAGTAGCTCCAGCCAGTAGCTGCACCGTGGTACCACTCACGCTACTGTTAGCATGGAAAATAAAGGGGCCTTGAAGAAGAATATTTTTCTTGTGTTAGGTTCTTAGTCTCTGAATGAGTGGTTTATTTTTCTTTTATTAGATGTGGATGCAATTGGTAGCAGGGTCATTCTACTGGATATTGAATAAAATAACTCAGAAAAGTCACCACATTTTAAGCCCACATGTAAATAAATCTAGTGGCCTTCCCCCCCGCCCCCCCCCATGGGAAGAATCCAGGTCATATCTGTCAAAATCTGTTTTTCAGAAAAATGGCTTTCTATCTTTAGTGGTCAGGTAAATATTGGAAATAAATGGATTTAAATAAGGGATCAGTTTTAAATATAGGTATTTTATGAATACCTCCCCCCCTTTTTTTTTTAAAGAGAGAGTGAGAAAGAGAGAGAAAGGGAGAGAGAGAGAATCAAACTTTTTCATCTGGCCTTTGTTTCTCCCACACTTTGTGGTATATGTGGGGCTGGGATTTGAACCTGGGTCCTTATGCATGCCAGGCAAGTGCTCCAACTGCTGAGCCACTGCTCCAGCAGTTGTCTCTTTTTTTTGTCCAGGAAGCATCTTAATTAAGGCTCAATAAATTCAAAACTATTCAATAATGAAGTGAATGCTCAAAATCATCCTACGTGAAACTTTCACACAAGAATCATATTTTTAAAGACCACTTGCCATAGTCAACTTGAGCTACCATAGCAAATACCACAGATGGAGAGGGTTAAACAACTGGAATGTGTTTCCCACAGTTCTGGAGGCTGAGTTCTTAGATTCTCTTTTTGGTTTGCAGATAGCTGCCTTCTTTTCGAATCTTCAGGTGGTGGAGACAATACTGGTTCCATCAGATCAGGGCTGCAGGCCTGTGACCTCATTCAATCCAAATGACTTGCGATAAAGAACCTATCTCCATCACAGTTGCATGGGAGTGAGGGCTTCAACATGTATGTTTTGATGGAACACAATTCAGTCCATAGCACCAATTGTGACTAGTATGAAGCTTTTTGTCCTGCCAATAAGCCCTATCTTAAGAATTAGTATTCAAGGAACACACAGAAGTAAAAAACCAACTCAATTTTCCCATTGTATTTTGACGGGGGAAGAGGTGCAGCCTGAAAAAGAGGCACCACCTTCTCCTATACTGCTTATCCCCTTTACAAATAGGGGACATAACAGACACTATTTTAAGAACTTATTTAAACACCACATTTAGTTTGGATTATAAAGAGAAGCGAGGAACAGGGAGGAGAAAAGACAAATATTAAGAAGGAGGAGAAATGAATGGAGACAAACATAGTCTTAGAGAAAGACACAGAGGAAGAAGAGATCCACGAAGAAGAATGGATGACTGAGGTGCACAGACAGATTGATAAATGAGGCGTGAGGTTGGAACACACACTTGTGCTGTCCAGCACAGGGGTTGGTAAGGGGCTGGGGTGTCAAGCACCTGGGCATGAAACCCACCTAATCTGACCAGTTATTAACTGTGCAACCTTGAAGTTTCTCCATATCTCTGGGCCCAATTTCCTTTTTAAATTTATTGGTGCATTATATTTATACATAATAATGGGGTTCATTTTTGAAATATATATAACAAAATCTTCTTCATTTCAATGCCCAGTACTTCTTTTATTCCCCTCTCTTCCTCCCAATTCCCTTCCTCTACTCTATTGGTAATCCTTATTTCATATTATGGTAAAGATTAAATAAGATAATTCTTAGTTCCTGACACAGGAAGAGCTCAATAAGTATTAAAAATTATTATGACCACTTGTCCCCCGTTTGTATATTCCCTGTAGCTGTTGATAGCTCTTCACATGGGTTTCCCACTCAGGTTATTTTGACCTGGAATTTGTTCCACATGTTTGGTACAGACTTTAAGTAACCTTGCATGTGATATTAAACAGACTTTCATGATTTAATGTAGATCCTCCTCCTCTCTACCTACAGACAGTAGCTATTAAAATTAGTATCCTTGATGGCAAGTTTCTGGCTTATCAAGACTCATCACAGTTGAGGATCACTAATGAATTTTTAGTGGATTCCTACCACTTGATATATCCATTCAAGAGAATGAAGATTTGGTTGTTAGATCTGAAGTATTTTGAATCAACATGTGCTAAATATGATTCAAGATGTTTGTGAATTCTGATTCCCAGGATAGTAGAAGCCCTCAAAATGTTTTTGCTTATCTTCCTTTTTTGCCTATCATGTTGCTGTTCCCGAGGGAGGCGGTTTCATTTGGAATTTCATTTTCAGCTAGAGCAGGAAGTGTCAGAAATTTTGTGAAGTGACTGTCAGCTTTTGAGAACTTTCCAGTGTGGCCTAATAGATGATGCTTGGGAAAGGTTCAGCCAAGTGAGACCTAAGAGATGCCCATAACTGGCATCCCGAGATTGCAGGTCTGATGCTGTGGTGCTGGGTGACTTAAGAATTTCTGAAAGGTGTAAAGGCAATTGGAAGCACACACCAAACCCTGATCCTTTGATTCCCCCTCCTTCTGTCTTGCTCCTTCTTTCTGTTCTAATTTTCATTTTCTCATTTTTCTTCTTTCATTCCATTGCTTATGCCATGTTTCAAAGAACCTGATCTGTCTGGATTATAACACTGGCTATGAGGAAAGGCTCCAAATAGGCAGTGGAGAGAAGGTATGCAGGTGAACAGAGCAATAAAAAGGCTATTCGAATATATATGAAACTAAACTGTGCTTTCTGGTTGCTTTCTGCCTCCACTGGGAGTTCTTAGAGCAGATACTTTGTACTGTTAGTTATCTTACATAGTGATCTTTTTTTGCCTCTCTCTCATTTACGTTAAATGTTTTTTCCCCCTTTTTCCTATTGGCCATACTCAAAATTGCATATGCATACACTATTACCATATCTGCACGAATAAGCAGACTCCAGACCTCTGTTGTCTGATGTATTCTGTCAAGAGTTTCATCATCTGTATCTTACCTGGGGGTGGCTTGGGGTGGCGAGATGGGGCTCTTCAAGGACACACTTTGTAAAAGTTATGGGGGGAAGGGAGAGTTTGGTGGCAGAGCACTGCTTTTCCCCTTGAGCACTGTTTATCCCCATTATGACTGTTCGCATTCCCTGAAAAGCCTCCATTTCTCCCTTTCTCATTTTCTTAGTGTCTGCTGCTGGGATTGGTCTGGTTGCAGATTTCTGAGTTTCAGTTTTGCATCCACGTGCTTTTTGCCTGGAATGCCTCCTTAGTCCGAGTTTGTGGCCCTTTGCTCAAGGATGTGGCTGGCACACTTTTTTTCTTATTAGTATCCTGTTCAATTAGTGTTGTGTGACAGGCCGAGGTAATGTCTACAGCCTCACTAGGGAGTGACAGCAGAAACCTGCTTTTTGTCTGGTGACCCTACAGGGACGTCTCCATCAGGGTTTGAATCTCTGGTGCACAACTTGCTGCATCTCATTCTCAGCTAATTTGCATCTTAAGCGAAGCATCTTACTTTCCAGTCATCCATATTTATGATCTATCAGAGTACATGGGTGACTCCTTTCAGTGCAATTTTCCAATGCCATTAGTCTCTGTATTCCAAATTAGGGCCACCATGATAAACAGGCAAATACTTTAGGAGATTTCAAACAGGGGCCAGATAAACAAGGGTAAATAAGAATAAAATAACATTTGTAGCTAAGCCAACTTGAATAAAATAGTGCATATTTTATGTAATCACCTTACATATATTAGTAGTATTAATAAAAAGTCCCCTCATATTTATATAGTAAAGTATATGAAACACTTTCACATGCATTTTTTCTATGCGTTCCCATTGAAAAATCCATGAAGTTGGCATAATGGGAGTGTGGGTGAGAAGACTATCAGAGAGAGAAAATGACTTATCGAAAAGTTGCATAGCAGAATTGAAACTCTGCTCTAGACTTGTATTCTTGTCATTATAATAGGCTGTTTAATGGAGTAAGTGCAGGTCATTTTAGGCTGTTTACACCAGTCAGTCCAGTTGAACAAACAGTAATGGAAGCCGCCATGGTAGGTATCCCATTAGGTGCCAGGGACACAAAAGTGAATAAAAAATTAACCTTCATCTTTCTCCTGTATACTAGTTTCTTCTAACACACATGCTCAGGGATTAGCTAGGGCTTGTATGTATGGGCACATGATCTAGTATCTCCTCTCTTCAACAGCATTCCAGAATGAAATTAGCTCCCATATTGAAAGCAGGGATTGTGGTCTCTGCTAAAACAATAAGTTCTTTTATCTTAGGCCGCACTATCTGTTCTTAGATTAACAGGGACAATTCTTTCTATATGTGTATGAAGGTGAACCCTACAGCTCTTTAGAAAGCAGTTTGGCCAGCTTGCTGCCCTGTGTCAGGTGTAGCAGATGCATGTAACCTGTTAAATTTGGTCTTGCCTTCACTAAAAAGTGTGACTTTGTGAGGGGGATGAGTGTGTGAGTGAGAGAGAAAAAATTTGGATGGGATGCAGGGGGCAGGGAGAAAGTGATTGAGGGGATCTATTATTTAGATTCACCATAAGCAAAACTATATGATTTTAAGTCATCTCTCATTGAAGGGTTCTCCTCCACCTGGAAAAGTATATTTCTTACCTTGTTATAGTGACTATTTGATTTCTCTTCTTTCCTATTTAGATGATTGGCCTGTACTTAAACCTTAATTTCTTTCTTTTTTATTTTTTTAAGAGAGAGGGACAGTGAGAGAGAAAAAGAGGCAGTCATTTTTGTTTAGTTTTTCACACGGCCTTCGTTGCTCCAACACATTGTTGCGTATGTGGTGCTGGGGTTGGAACCGTGTCAATCATGCCAGGCAAATGCCGTAACCACCAAGCCACCGCTCCAACACCTATATCTTAATTTCTTAACCTTCAGTTCCATCCATCTTGCTTGCAAATGTATACATATGTCACTTTCCCCTTTCCTCCTTACTTACCTTCTGTTATGGTTTCAATATGTTATGTCCCCCAAAAGTTCATGAGACAATGTTCACAGGTGAAATGATTAGATTATGGAGGCTGTAATCTAACACATGGATTAATCCATTTGATGGATTAATAATTTTATTGGATTACTGGCTTTTAACTGTAGGGCATAGCTAGAACAAATAGGTCAAGTAGGTCATTGGGAGTGTACCTTGGATGTTATTTATTGTGTCCCTGGCTCCCTGTGTTCACTCTGCTTCCTACCTGTCATTAGCTGAGCTTTCTTCCACCACACCCTTCCACCATGATGTTCTGCCTGGTCTTGGGCCCAGAGCATTGGAGTCAGCTGAATACAGACTGAGACCTCTGAAATCATGAGACCAAAGTCCACTTTTCCACCTCTAAGTTGCTCTTGTCAGGTCACTGCAAGACTAATACACCTTCTCAGAGATGCAAATTACCTAATTGCTCAAAGCAATATGAATATTTTTTCTGTTTTCATTTTCTTTGACCTCAACGTACTAGTAGACAGAAATTATGTGACCCTTTTTGTTGAAATTATTATTTTATTTTGACTCAAAAATTCTTTATCCCACACATTTTAATTTTCTCTACCTTACCATTCTTGGTTTTCCTGTAAACCTCTAAATGTGGATACCACTAGGTCAATTCACTATCCTATTTGTTCTTTCACTAGATCATTATATTTGTATCTGCTGATTCAATAATCATCTGTAAGGCAATGATTCACAGATTGGTAAATACTCACTTTAGAAGGATGATTGGCAACTTTCTCCAAAATAGCTTGTACAGTTGACCTTCTGAACCTCTGCATTGACAGGCTCCGCATTCACAAATATGTGAATACAACATATTTGAAAACAAAAAATAAACATTTTTTCCTTGTCATTATTCCCTAGCATTATAATATAACAATAATTTATATTGTTTGAGTATCATAAGCCGGAGATGATTTAAGTGTATATAAGAGGATGTGTCTAAGCTATACACAAATACCATGTGATTTTATATAACAGTTTGACTGTCCATGGATTTTTGTATCTAGAACATTCCTCGAACCAATCCTCCAATAACATTGAGGTCTGTCTATATATATTTTTTAAAGAGAGAAGGACAGTGAGAGAGAGACAGAGAGAATCAATTTTTATTGAGTTTTTCACACAGTTTTCATTGCTCTGACACTTAGTTGTGTACATGGGTGCTGGGGTTTGAACCCATTTACTTGCGCATGCTGGGCCACCGTTCCAGCCCCCTGACTATATTTTAAAAGTCCAATAAATACTCACAGTAAAAAAACAAAAATAAAAAATTAAAAAGATTTTCTTAAAAAAAAAAAATGATTCTTTCCTGACCTAAACCTTTTCTTGTTCCCGCATTCCATATCTTAACATCAGCATCATTCACACCATTAGAACAGTCAACTGTGGCTCATCTCTCGGGTTCCAAATGCAGTTATGAAGACGAATTCAGTTCTTAGGTGTCTCTCAAACCCGCCTTCATTATCTCTAGTTCTAGGATTCTATTCTGGGCTTTCATTATTTTTCCTTTATAGCTTCTAACTACCTGTAATTTATTTGTTACTCTTATGAATATTGCTTGATAGTTATCTATTTAGTTAGAATGTTGTTCAGTTAGAATTGATTCTTATGAAAATATCTTGTTTCCTTATATTTTCTTTTTTTTTCTTTTTTTTTAGAGAAAGGGACAGTGAGAGAGAGAGAACCAACTCCACTCAATTTTTTACGTGACTTTCGTTGCTCCGACACTCCATTGTGTACATGGTGCTGGGGTTCAAACCCGCGTGCCAGGCAGCACTGTAACCGCTGAGCCACTGCTTCAGCCCCTACATTTTCTGTACTAACAAGGAAAGTGCCTTTTAACTAAATATTTCTTAGTTGATTTCTTTTTTAATCCTAAGCAGGTTTCCATTTCCTCTAAGTTAAGAATGGCCTAGACAAAGATGAAGAAAATAAACAACAATAGATGCTGGAGGGGCTGTG
>PVKS010040369.1:0-16665 GCA_004027875.1 Aplodontia rufa | reverse complement strand
AACTTTTGTCTGTACTGAAATCTACATAACACCTGGCAACTCCCTTAGAAGGATTATTGATTCCTTGGCTGTATCCCCTCCTCCTCTATAAAAACCCCTGTGCCTTAGTAATAAACGGATTCTGAGCTGCCATCAGCTGCGTGTGGTTGCCTCGTTTCCCCGGCTGGGAGGGAAGGGGTCCCCGGACGAGGGGGGACCCGGGTTCCAGCCGTCGGCCCTCACCCTCCTCCTGATCAGCCCCCAGGGGGGCAATACAGCTCCCCCACACTCCACTATCTTTTGATTCTATTATTGGGAGGTTATAAATCATTGGAAGTTACTGTTTATTCATATTTTCTAAGGTCACATATTTGCATATCTTTTGAGATAAATTCCTCTTCCTCTTTTATATAAGGGTCCTTTAATGAATAATTATCTCCTTATACTAATCCCTGGGCTGGGGTTATATTTTAGCTTCAGCATATCCAATCAGTATAATGAAAGTGTTAAGTTCAACCACCAGTACCATTTTGAGAGACTACCTGCTAGTAACAGTGGTAATTTAAAGGCAAACCTTATATCAATATATCCTATAAGTAATTCCAAATCATCTCTATAACTCTATTAACCAAAGAGAAAAGTGGGTAATAATATAAAATGATCTGGAACAATTAAGCATTAATGATAGTACTCTAAATTGAAGTGGGAAAGAGATAAAAAAGAGAAAGAAAAAAGTGTGGTGAAGCATCAGAAGATAAAATGTGGAAAGTAAAAATATGAAGGAGAGAAGAAAGGAGATTAGAGAGGAATGAAGAGGTATTGAGAGAGGATCCAATTAATTGACAAAATAAAGAATTTGATTTTCTTCTTCTTAAGATTTTGAAATTGGAGACCTGAGTTTTCAGGGTTTTGAACTTGGAATCTCCCAGCTATGTGGAAGGTTGTTTGACAGAAATATTGTACTATTTGTTGTCATCTGTTAGTCAAACTGGCCAAAGAAGTGTATATATACTGAACTTTTTCCCCTCCTTACCTGGCATCCTCTATTAGTGGAGCATTATCTGATTCAGAGGGGGCTTCATTCTCAAAATGGTTGCTATTGTAACCAGGGAGCTTAAGTCTTGCAGGTCTACTGGCTAGCCCTCTCCATCATGCACCTGTAGACCAATCTGTACTGCTTTATACCTCTTATTCTGTGAGCATCAGTATGTGTGTCAGGGTGGAAGGAGTGAGTGGACTGCACTGGTTTATTCTCTGTATTCTTCTGGCCATGGTGGGAAGTGTTGCTGAGCCCAATTGTTTCCACTTAACCATGATCTGTTCTAGTTCCATCCTGACAGTCATGCTCATTATTCCAGAGTTCAGAGTGCCAATTTAAAATTAAAGGGCTCCAGACAAATAGTCACGGTTTTGATCACCACTGCATTTATTCTAAGACTATTAGTCCGGGTGCCCAGACTAATTCACAGCATGGGGCATGAGTACCCACGGTTCCAGTGAAAAGTAAAGCATAAGTGGCTGGTTTTGGTTATTCAAAAAGCAAGTAAGCCTAGAACATAGCAATGAAGGGAAAAACAGAGAAATATGGAAACTAAATATAAACTGCAGGAATTTCTAGTCTCTGGCTCAAGAAGCCCAAAGTCTTTATAAGCTGTTGCCACTTCTCTTGTTTCACTATCTGTGCTGTAAAATGCTACTAGCTTAGCTCATGATATCAGAGCTTATTTTATATTTACACTGAATCTGTTGGGGAGTACTACCTCTTGGTCTTAAACTTGGGAGAAAGACTTTCAGCTTGTTGGAGGGGAGCTCCTCCCACCCCCACAATGAGCCACTATGCCCCCAGTACTACCATATTTTATTATTTCCAGTCTAGAAACCAATAGTTTTGGGTTTCACCTTGTTTCTAGCTTTGAGTGCTCTGAGTTGCCTACCAGCATGTTCCCATAGTCTTCCTACCTGGAGCTGTAACTGTAGAACTGATTTTTTTTACTACTTTCAAGGAGCTGCTATGAGATTGTGGGGTTCTCTAATTCATGTTTTGCTCTGAATTGAAGAACATTTGCAGAGTTTAGGCTACATACAAGTCTATCTCAGCTTTTATTTCACTTTGCATAGCTTCTTTTTTTAGCTAGGGGTGAGTAGCTCAAAAGAGCTCTCCATTTTCCTTAGTGTGTGCACACCCTCGCAAATATATTCTTCCAGTCCATAAGGGATAAATGTTATCCCATAGCCTTCCTACCTTGACGTGCCACTCCAGAACTGGTTTTTCGGGTCTGTTTCAGGGAGGTCCTAGGAGATTTTGAGGCCTTCCGATCCAAGTTTTCTGAATTGAAGAATATTTCCAAAGTTTAGGCTACATATAAGTCTATTTCAGCCTTTACTTTACTTTGCATGTCTTCTTTTTTAGCTAGGGGTGAGTAGCTTGTTAGAGCTCTCTCCAGTTTCCTTACTGTGTGCATACCCTTGCACATATTTATATTCTTCCAGACCACAAGGGATAGATGTTATCCCATAGCTTTCCTACCTTGACTTGCCCCTGTAACACTGGTTTTTTGGCTCGGTTTCATGGAGCTGCTACGAGACAACATCATCTTCTGTTCCTCTATTTCGCTTTGAATCTAAGAATATTTCCAAAGTTTAGGCAACTTATAAGTCTATCTCAGCTTTTACTTTATTTTGCAACGCTTCTTTTTTAGCTAGGGATAAATAGCTCACTAGAGCGCTCTCCAGTTGCTTTAATGTACACACCCGCACATATTTATATTCTTCCAGACACTAAGGGGAAAATACAATGTTATCAGGCCAAATATCCCATGGTGGCTGTCTTGTTCTCTGAATCTCTGTTATGCTTCTGGCTGGCTGCTAGTCAATGTATTGCCCAACAGCACTGTAATCTCAATCATGCTAGGGGTGGCATATTCTTACCTGCTTGTTTCCTACTAAGATCTCTAATGGCTTAATAATAATGATTGTTATGGAATTTTATGTGTTCTGCCTTAAATAAAACTAATTCTCAAGCAGCAGGTCGTTGGTCCTCACAGTGTGACTCACCAAGGTAAACTTATGCATATTGATACCAAGGAGACTGAAGGAATGAATGTGAGTCCCACGCTAACATATCACAGACACCCCATTTTTATTTAGATCCAATATATTTTCATAAACACTTCATACATTTATTGCACACACTGGTTAATTTCCAGAATTACACTTTAGGGATATTTGCTCTATCCTTACTTAGTCATTCTGGAAATCCTATTCATTCCTTATTTTTCAAGACCTCTTTTTTGAGATCTCATGAAAGCAGGGAGACCACTAGGGTAGAGAAAGGGGATCAGGGTAGGGTAAGGCAAGGGGAGGTATTGGAGTGTGACATTGATCAAATTCTGTCATATGTCATATTCTATAAAATTAGGACACACCAATTAAATATATGTCCATATAAATTATGTACGTATGGTTTTAAATTATGCCATGCCAAATGTAATTCCTTAACATGTTTTTCTCTCAAAAATATGTTGTAGGCTTTTTTTTTATCTTAATATGGACAAATAACACACACACACACACAAACACACACACGCACCCAAAAGACCCCAAACCTCTCTTCCCACAGTTTTATAGTTGTCTGTGTACTTCAGTTAGTCCCTGGCTCAGTGGTTTTCCCTGACCATCCTATGTAAAATAATCTTTGCCTAATCTCCTTATTCTGTCTATACCTCATAACATTTTCTTATCATGGATGCAAACTCCCTGATGGTATAGACACCGTCTTCTTGGTCAAAGCATCCTTAAGACCTATTACAAAGTCTAGCAAATAGTAGACTCTTCATGAATATTTGAGAAAAGCATGAATTTTAGGTATCTTATTATTTTAAGCTTATAAGAAAACAGACATTTTCATATACTTCTGTGTTATTGTGAATTATTATACCATTTTGGATGTTATTAAATGAGACTTTGCAATTGCTCTTTTAGGAATCTACACTTTCAGAACATCTCCTATATTAAAAATATTTGTGCTGAAATATTCACCAAATCATTGTTTATAATTTAGGAAAAATTAGAAACAAAACTAAACATTCAGAAATGTGAAAAGAAAAGCAAGTAATTAAATTATTTGTTTATATATATTTTATAATGAAAAGATATTTATGATAGTTGCAAACAAGGTATGTAACAAAATGAGAAAATTATCACATAATTATCACCTTTTTTTAAAAAGAGAGAGAGGGACAGTGAGAGAGTGACACACACACACACACAGAGAGAGAGAGAGAGAGAGAGAATTAACTTTAGTTTTTCCTCTGATTTTTATTGCACCAACACTTAGTTGCATATTTGGTGCTGGGGTCCAAGCCCAGGTCCTCATGCATGCCAGGCAAGCACTATAACTGCTGACACCACTCCAGCCCTAAAAACCTGCTTTATATGTAGATTTCAATGTGTGGGTACAGTGTGTACTATATTAAGGGAAAAATCACTTTTTACTCCAATTTTTTCTACTTTTTAATTTATAGTTTCATGGATTGCTTTTGTCCTTTTATGGTGTTTCTATTAAATAAAGGAAAAAATAAAAAAGTAAATATCACATATTCCATTTTTATTGATTATAAACATTGAACAGTGTTGATTTGGATTATGCTTACTAGAAACTAACACATCTTGATTTGCCTGAGTAACACTTACCAACTGTGAACAGCAGGAAATTGAATATACCAGTGCAATAGCAATTTCCAAGAGGTATGAGGCCAGTAAAACACGTGAAACTTCCCTCCCTAGTTTCTGTAATCAGGAAATAGGGAGAAATCTTACATTATTATTTTCAGTAAGTGCAAACATGCTTGTGGCAAGAAATTCCTAGCATAAAGGCCAAGGAAAAGGAGGAAAACAATAGATGAACCTCTTTCCCTATGAGATTTCCCTAGACATTTTCATTCTTCTGTTTTCTTATTTACTCTTCATGCCGTAATTCTTCCCAATTCATTGTCTGTGACTTCCATCCTTGATATTCATCACTTTGCAATCCTCTCACACTTTTTTTTACAACTTTTTATTCATGTTAATGTCTTCACTATAAGTCTCTAGAACAACTCACTATGTAAAATACTTAGTAAGACTGGACCCAAATATCTCTAAGGATAAGATGGCAACCAAGAGGTTTTTAAACAAGCTGTTACTAAAAGAGCCATTACAAACTTACTTTAATTTACGTTTGCTGTTATTAAAAATCTCACATAGATATTCCTGTAATATCACAGAATGATGACTAAATTTAAAAAGAATTCAAAGAACATTTCACATGGAAGCACAATGAGATTGTGATTTCTTGGATAAATAAAGCAGATCTCTCCTATTGCTAGTGGAAACATTTCCAACTACATACATAATGGGAAAGCTCATCCTAAATATGCAGTCTTTGTGCTAGCTGTGTTCAGAAGGACCTAAAAGGAATAGCAACATAATTCACTCTCCTTCAACCACTTCTTCTCCTCCACTTCTTCTTATTTCACCTTTAAATGTTTTGGTTTTATTTAATATCTTTTATATGCACAAAAATATTAGGTGGCAGGGATTAAATAATCCCTACAAATAAAAACTTCCTACTTTCTCAGCGATTATAATCAAGTAGAAAACATGAAGAAGTAATATAAAATCACATATTGTAAGGATAATGTGCAAAATGAATGAAAACTTGCTTAATAACTGTAGGGAAGAAGAGGTTCACTCAAAGTCACTAATATCTAGGAAGGTTTTATAAAGAGATAGGACTTTTGAAATAAGGGTAGGATTGAGAATAAATGAAAAAAGGAAGCAGCATTCTAGGAATCTTTAATTTTTATTTACTTAATTCATTATAATCTATATTTTTCAAAAAGTATTTATACCAAAACAGCAAATAGCCCAATCAATAAATGGGCAAATGAACTAAATAGGTACTTCTCAAAAGAAGAAATACAAATGGCCAACAAATACATTTAAAAATGTTCAACAAGGTCCTGGGATGGCAGGAGCCCAAGACGCCCCATGCAGAAACACTCTGTAAACCCACCACGCTGGTCCAAAACACTGATTTGGGATGACGGGTGTCCAGGAGAACCCCAAGGAGGACCCTCTGATTGGAGGCACCCACATGCCTTCTGCATGGGTCCAGGACTCTGGTCCCAGGCTGACAGGCACCCAGACAGTCCAGATGAGGGCCCCCACCCCATGTGGAGTTGCACTGCTCACCTGCCACACTAGCTGAGGACTTCTGTCTGGAGCTGACTAGGGCCCAAAATAGCAACCCAGCCTTAGCACGTACCCACCAGGACTAGATATACTGGGCCTGTCCCTGCCACCAAGGATCTCAGATCCCGTTGTGGCATGCAGGCAGGCCTGTTCCAGCATGCCCTGGGTCTCCAAGACCCCAGAGCACAGAGATACACTCCTGTCATTGTGCTTCAATCCAACAGGCTGTTCTGAACACCCCCCCCAACAGGTTATAGATTTGTGCCCTGGAGCCTAGATACAATTGGTGCAACAAAATGAAGCTTCAGACAGAAGCATCTTTCTGGAAAAAAATGGTCATCAGAGAGGTGTTGTCTGACCTGACACCACAAGGAGAAGCAACTGAACCAATCTTGGGCCCCCACAAGAAACCTCAATTAAAAGATAGAGAAGCAGCTCTTCAAAAATGAGGACTTAAACTAGAAAAGGTTCACCTCAAACCAACAACTCCCCTATCAAGGAGCCCACAGTCAGGGAATGGCATGGAAACATTAAAAAAAAAAATCTGATAACTAAAACGAACAATGAACTAAAAGAAGATTTAATGAAGGGACTATGTGTGAAAATTCAAAAGCTGAAAGTTTATTATCAAAGAAATAGACATACTGAGAAAGGAAGTAATAGAGCTAAAATCTTCAGTCAATCAGAGGAATGATGGAAGAATTTAAAAATAGATTAACTTCTATGGAAAACAACCTCAGCTCTTGAAGAAAGAACTTCTGATAATGAAGAAAGGCTGAGTAAGCTTTGAGGGCATGGATGACAAAAAAACAAAAACAAAAACAAAACAAAAAACAGAGCAGTCGCAGAATTTTAAAATATCTGGGACAAAAATCAGAAGAAACAATATAAGAGTAGCTGGAATACAAGAAATCAAAAAAGAAACAAATAACCAGAACACCCTCAAACAAATAGTTAAAGAAAATTTTACTCATATTAAAATAGAGTCAGATATGCTCATCCAAAAAGCATTTAGGACACCCAATACGCCTAATCAAATGAGAAGCTCACCAAGACACATCATACTCAGCATGTATAACAGGGAAAATCAATGAAGAAATATTAAAAGCTGTACGAGAGAAACACCAAATCTTATTCATAGGCAAACCAATAAGGATCGCCTTTGACTTTTCAACTCAGACTCTAAAGCAAGAAAGTTCTGGAAGGAGATCTTTCAATGTCTGAATGACCACAACCTGCAACCAAGAATAGTATACCCAGCAAAACTCAGCTTTAAATTCAAAGGGAAAATTAGAACATTTCATGCTAAGATCAAACTTGCAGCATTCATAAACAGAAAACCAGCATTACAAAGAATTCTCAAAGATAAAATCCGGATAGAAGAACAAGAAAACAATCCTCAAAACACACAAACAAAATAAATTAAAGTATGCACTATCAAAAAGATAAGACAGAACTTACCAATAAAACACAATGACTATGCACCACAGCTACATAACTATCCTAACACTGAAGGTAAATGGTCTCAGAACACCAATTGAAAGGTCCAGATTAGCATATGGGATCAAAAAACATAATCCAACAACATGCTGCTTACAGGAAACCCATCTTACAGCCAATCACATCCACAGATTGAGGTTGAAAAGATAGAAAAAAAATCTACCAGGTTTATGGTCCAAGAAATCAAGCTGGTCTTACAATACTTACATCCAACAAAGTATATATTTCATCCAAAATTTAATCAGAAGAGATAAAGAAGGCCACTAAATCACAGTAAAGGGAACAGTATATCAGGAAGATATAATCATAGTAAATATCTATGCTCTAAACACCAATGTTTCCAACTATGTGGAAAGATACTCCATGACATGCTACCACTCAGGGAGACTCCAACACAGTAATACTGGGAGAGTGACTTTAATACTCCTTTATCAACAATAGACACATCATCAAAGCAAAAACAAAAACAAATAAAAAAAATCTCCAGTCTCAACAACTCCATAAATCAAATGGAGTTAACAAACATCTACATAATATTCCACCCCAAAATGGCTGAGTTTACCTTCTTCTCAGCAGTTCATAAATTCCTTTTCCACAATAGATCATATTCTAGTTCACAAAGGAAATCTCAGCAAATATAAAAAAGTAGATATTATCCCATATATTCTATCAGACTGATATCATGATCCTAGAACAGCAAAAATTGTAACATAAAATACGTATCCACATGGAGACTGAATAATAACCTATTAAATGAAGAATGGATCCAAGAAAACATGAGAGCAGAAATCTAGAAATTCTTGGAAGTGAATGAGAATGAAGACTCAACGTATCAAAACTTCTGGGAGAGCATGAAAGTATTCTTAAGGGGAAAATTTACAGCACTGAGTGCCTACATTAAACATCAGGAGAGATCCTGAATATATAAGCTTATGCTCCACCTCAAACCCCTAAAAAAGGAAGAACAATTGAATCCCAAATCCAGCAGAAGGCAGGAAAAAAATAAGATCAGATCTGAAATCAATCAAATCATAAAGAAAAAATACAATAAAAAGAATCAATGAAACAAAGGGCTGGTTCTTCAAAACAATAAATAAAATTTACAGACCCTAAGCCAATCTCACTAAAAGAAGAAAGAAAAATGAAGCACATCAACAAAATCACCAACGAAAGGGGAGCAATCACCACTGTCTCCACAGAAATCCAACGGATCATCAGAACATATGCTGAAAATCTATACTCGAAATAAAATAATCTGGAAGACATGGACAAATTTTTAGACACATACAACATCGTCATATTGATGCAGATGATACTGAAAACCTAAACAGCCCAATAATAGGTACCAAAATCAATATAGCAATTAAAAGCCTTTCCAAAGAAGAAAAGCCCAAAACCTGATGGATTCCTCAATGAATATTACCATACCTACAAGGAGGAGCTAACACCTCTCCTTATTAAGCGATTCCAGGAAATTGAAAAGGATAGAACTCTCCCAAACACTTTTCATGGGTGACCATAACTCCAATACCAAAACCCAACAAAGCATCAAAAATAGTAAACTATAGAAAAATATCCTTGATGAACATTGACACAAAAATCCTTAATAAAGTTCAAATAAATCACATTCAAAAATACATTAAGATAATTCATCATGATCAAGTGGGCTTCATTTGAGGGATGTAAGGCTGGTTTACATATGAAAATCAATAATGTGATTCATCCCTTAAACATAATGACAAAAACCATAAGATCATCCCACTTGATACAGAAAAGGCCTGCAATAAAATCCAGCACCCATTTATGCTCAAAAAGCTAGAGAAGCTATGGATCAAAAGAACTTAATATACAAAGGCCATGTATGACAAACCTGCAGCTAGTATAATAGTAAATGAAGAAAAGCTGAAAGCATTTCCACTAAACTTGGCAACAAAATAAGGATGCTTGTTCTTACCATGTTTATTCAATATAGTCCTCAAGATCCTCACTGGATCAATTATGCAAGAGGAAAACGAAGGGATAAGAATAGGAAGATAATAAGTCACAATTATCCCTTTTTGCTGATGATATTATTTTATATCTGGAAGATCCAAAAAATTCTACCAGAAAACTGAATGAGCTTATAAACAGATTTAGCAAAGTGGCAGGCTTTAAGATCACACCCATAAATCAATAGCTTTCATATATGACAACAAAAATGGGGCTGAAGACGAAATCAGGAAATTGGTCCCATTCACAATATGGGATTCTCAAAATAATTCTCAAAAAGAATAAAATATTTGAGAATTAATCTAACAAGGGAGGTAATCTACAATGAAAATTATTGAATATTGAAGAAATTGAAGACCTGAGAAGATGGCAAGAGGTTGCATGTTCTTGATTTGGCAGAATATAATTGAAAAGTCCATTATCCCAATAGTGCTACACAGATTCAATGCAGTCATTCTTTAGAGATATCACAAAAGCAATTCTCAAGTTCATTTGGA
Organism: Aplodontia rufa; assembly: GCA_004027875.1. Lineage (NCBI taxonomy): Eukaryota > Metazoa > Chordata > Mammalia > Rodentia > Aplodontiidae > Aplodontia > Aplodontia rufa. Next base: position 6,466 of record PVKS010040369.1, on the reverse strand, counting down.
ATAACAAGAAACCCAGAATAGCCAAAAGATTACTAAACAAGAAAGAAAGAAAGATAAACAGGTGATTTCACAATGCCAGATCTAAAATTATACTATATAAGTTTTTGGGTTTTTTTTTTAAGAGAGAAGGACAGTGAGAGTGAGTGAGAGAGAAAGAGAGGGAGGGAGGGAGAGAGAGAATCAATTTTTATTGAGTTTTTCACATGGCTTTCGTTGCTCTGACACTTAGTAGTGTATGTGGTTGCTGGGGTTTGAACCTGTGTACTCGCGTATGCTGGGCAAGCGCCCTAACTGCTGAGCTACTGTTCCAGCCCACTATACAAAAAGAGCATGGTATTGCTACCAAAAATAGGCATGAAGACTAATGGAAGAGAATAGATGACTCTGAGACAAACCCACAAATCTCTAAACATCTGATCTTTGACAAAGGGGATCAAAATATAACATGGAGGAATGAAAGTCTATTCAACAAATGATGCTGCACAAGCTAGACAGCCACTTGCACAAAGTTGAAATTAGATCCTTATCTCTCACCTTGCACAAAAATCAAATCACAATCCATCAAGGACACAGGAGTTAAATGATTCATCATACAACTACTAGAAGAAATATTAGGTGCAACACTCCAGCATATGGGAGTAGGCACTGATTTTTTCAATAAGAATCCCAAAGTAAAAGAATTAAACTCAAGAATTAATCAGTGAGATGCCATTAAATGAAAAAGCTTTTGCTTAGCCAAGGAACTGGTCAAAACTGTGAAGAGAGAACCTACAGAATGGGAGGTAATCAAGGCCTATGATTCCTCCAATAGGGGACTAATATCCAAAATATACAAAGAACTCATAAAACTTAATAAAAAAAACCACAAACAATTCAGTCAACAAATGAGCTAGAGAGCTAAATAGAAACTTCTCAACAGAGGAAATTGAGGAAGCCAAAGAATATATGAGAAAGAATTCTAAATCACTAGTAAACAGATAAAAGCAAATTAATACTACATTAAGATTTCACCTCATTCCAGTTAGACTGGTAAAGATAAGAATATAAATAATAATAGACACTGGAAGGGTTGTAGGGAAATAGGGACACTATCACACTGTTTGTTGGACCCACTGTACAACCCAGCTATCCCTCTTCTGGGTATTTTCCCACAAGAGCTAGAATCAGCACATTACAATGACAGAGCAAAATCAATGTTCACAGCAGCTCAATTTATAATAGCTAAATTATGGAATCAATCCAGATGCCCTTCACTAGATGAATGGATCTAAAAGGTGTGATATATGTATAATGAAATTCTACTCAAGCTATTAGAAATTATATTATGGCCTTTGAAGGCAAATGAATGTCAGAGAAAGAAATTATGTTGAGTGAAATTAGCCAAATCCAAAGACTAAAGTGTCAAATATTTTCCCTCATTTGTGGAGGTTACAGCAAACCAGGCTTGGGCCAAAGGTCATGCTCCTGTACCAGACTCACAAAAATCAAAGCAATACACAGTGTAGGGGAATCACAGATATGTAGGGGTAGGGAGGGAAGTGGCAGGGGGGATGGAATAGGGAAGGATGATAGGCAGGGATCTAGGGTGAGAAAGCTTACTCTTCACTCCCCCAAGAAGCAAAATGGTACTTATGCAATCATCTAATTCTGGAAAATGCACTATATATATATGTGCGTGTGTGTGTGTATATGTGTATATATATGTTTATAAAGATGTTTATATCTGTTATGGGGGGAATACAGAAGAGTCAAGGGTATGGGGTGTGGGTGATGTTGGGTGATTCTGGATTGGGATCAAGGGCATATCACATTGTTACTATATATGCATTTATGATTGTACAACAACACAACTCCTTGATAAAATTTTAAAAAAATATAAAAATGTTCAACATCATTAGCAATTAGGGTATTGAAAATCAAAAGTACATGAGATTTTTTTCTCACACCAGTCAGAATGGCAGTCATCAAGAATACAAATAAAATACAAATAAAAAGTGTTAGAGAGAATGTACAGAAAAAGAAACACTTTCATACTGCTGGTAGGACTGTAAATTAGTACAAACACTGTAGAAATCAGTATGGAGTTTCCTCAGAAGGCTAGGCATGCAACCAACCTATGATCCAGCTATACCACTCCTCAGAATTTATTCTAAAGAATTAAAGTAATCTTTCTTTAGTGATACGTGCATACCCTTTTTTTCAGAAGCACAGTTCACAAGACTCAAACTAAGGAATCAACCTAGGTGTCCATCAACTGATGAATGAATAGAGAAAATGTGGTACATATACATAGTGGACTTTTACTCAATCATAAAGAAATATGAAATTATAGCATTTGCAGGAAAATGGATGGAACCAAAGACCATTATATTATGTGAAATAAGTCAAAGTCAGAAAGTTATATTTTCTCTCATATGTAGAACTAGAGGGGAAAAAGGAAAACGATGATGAATGCAGATTTCATGAAAATCAAAGGGAGATCAGTAAAGGAAAGGGATCAAGAGGTGGGAGGTTGGGAAAGAGGAGGAAAGTTCTGGGGAGTGGTACTGGCCAAATGATTTTGTCATATTGTATATTGTGTGCATGTACAAATATGTAACAAAGAATCCCATTAGTGTGTACAACTAATGCACCAATAAAAATGTGTTTCTTTTACCTCAAATATGGTAAAAGTGACAAAATAATTAAAAAATGGAGACATAAAATAGAACCAATAATGAAGCAACCTAGAGTTCATTAACACAAACAACTGAATGCAAGAAAATAACATTTGAGGAAATGAGAAATTTTTAATGAAGTGGTTGTTCATGTATGGTATGAACAGGAAGATAAGAAAGATTACAGTGCTTAATTTAAGTTTGTTGGCAGCAAAACATAATACCATTTTAGGTGGAAGTCACTTGTGGTCTCTTCACTGACAAGACTGTAAAATGTCATTTTGCCTACATCCCTTAATTTATGTAAGTGTTGTTGTAGGATCTCTCCCTTGAAGTGGCAAGTCTGACAGAGCAGCTCAAATAGCAAAGTAACAGCATACGAGATTACGTTCTTAAAATATATTCTAAGCTTCTGAACCAAACTTAGGTAAGTGCCCTTTTTTCACTGAAGTCAGTTTGGGTTGTATTTCCTATGACTTAAAACCAGGAGAATGCTGAATTTTAAAAATTTAAATAAAGAAAAAAATATTCGGTAATCGGCAAAACGGTAGGAAGAGAGCAGTCAAACTTAAGATTTTGGGTCTAAAAGTTTCAACAAGGGAGTCTTGCAGGAAAGTACTTTTGAGGAAGTAGTTTTTATTTTATGTCTTTTGAGTTTGAGATAATAATGACAGAAGTATTTCCAAGTAAACAAGTCAAGCTAGGCATAAGAATAATAGGCCAAAAGTTTGAGAGAAAGAAAAGAGCAATTAGCTTATAGGCATTGATTAAAACTTTTTTTATTCACACACAAGTATACTAAGGAACAAGGAAGCTAAATTTCTCCAAAGCCATTATACCCAGTGAATGACTACTGAAGACAGAATTTGAATAATGTAATCTGGTTCTGGAGTCTATACTATTAACCATGTTGCTATATGTGAGACATATTTCAGAGGGATGCACTTTGGGGGATAGCTGATTGTGCTTCTGGGAACACTGATAACTTGATGACTTTGTGGATCCAGCCAAACCCCTTTCTTATGTTAGAAAAGAGGAATATGAAAATCTTGTAAAATGCTAGCCACCTTAATAAATATAGATATATAATTCAATAATGCCACTAGGAAAAGATAGTGGGTAAGAAATATAGGTGTAACATACAAGTTCCTTTTATAACTAATCACAGAAAAGAAATAAATCACAGTAAAACTTGTAGTTGTGGGGTGATTTCAAATCTGATCATTACTACTGAATTAGGATCAATACAGTCTTACAGGGTTCATAAAGATTGCAAAAGGCAATCTTGTGATTTGGATATGGTTTGAGTGTGTCCCTCAAGAGTTCATGTGCTAGAAGTTTGGTTTTCATTTGGTAATGGTATGAAGTGGCAGGGAACTTTCAGAGGTGGACTTAGTAGGAGGGACTGTTAGGTCACTGGAACAGCTGTTTTTGAAAATAATTAATGTAGTTCTCAATAGAAATTGGCTAAATCTTGTGAAAAGGTTGTTATAAAAGAGTAAGACTGGGCCCTCCCCACTCTGGCTTTTTTTCTTGCTTTTATTCCATGTCATGCACTTTCTCCCATGATATTATCTGCCATCAGGCCCTCAGTAGAGGCTAAACAGGGCTTCCCATCTTCAATTTTCAGCTTCTTTTTCTTGTAAGTACACAGCCTCAGTTATTTTGTTATAACAATGAAAAACAGGCTAATATAGCAGATCTTAACAACTATTCAGTGTTATCTTAAACTGATGATTATAAATTTAGAAATAAGAATGATGATTTAAGTAACTTGAAATGATTATACACTTAATACTTAAGTCCTCCTTTCTTATTCTCTACAACCAATACCAGAATTGAAGATTTCTATATATTGAATGAAAAAATATTGGAGATTTTTCTGAGAATTTATAGGGAAAACCTGGGCATGTTTATTTAAATCATCATTTATTAATATTTTCGGATATTACTTCACTTTCTATCATTGTCTCATTATCCTCCAGGCTTCTGTTTCTATCCTTGTATTATTTCCACTGATGGTCCTCTATCTACTATACTGCAGGTAAAGAGAAGAAGTGTATAGGGAAAGAGGAAGTTATACACCTCACCTACAATAACTGTTCTATTCATTACTGTAATTGTTATCTCCTTTATTCTTTGGTCAAAGAGGATCTCCACCTCCAATCTGTTTTCATTTTTAATGGGAGATTTTTTTAAAAGAGCATTGCTAAAACCTTCTGCAGCTCTACTTTTGCGATTTGAAATTTAAAGTCAGAACAGTTTAAATAAATGTATTATGTTTCTTAGAATGTTATTATCTTAGGAAGAAATATAGTGATTTTTATGGTTCAAAGTATGTGTCTGGATATTCAATTAAACAAAAGCAAGTCAGGTTTATGTATAGTTAGCATTTGAGGAATTAAAGCAAAATTCATGTAAGATGCAAAGAAAGCTATGAAATCTATTTTAAATGAGAAATTACTAGGTGTTTAAAATTTGAACAGTAAGAATAAATAGCAGAATCCTTTTGTGATATTTTGGAAATGCTTCAATGATCCAGGATTATGCTTTTCATATATTAAAAGACTCATAAAAGACCCTCTGCCTAATGAACAGACATCATTTATCATTGAAGTATACACACACACACACACACACACACTCACTTACTTTAACCAGGAAAGTCAAGAATTCAAATGGCTTATTAATATTTAATAAAAATATTACCTTTGAATTGTTTTTGAATTCAAATGGCTAATATTTAATAAAATTATTACCTTAGAAATGTTTTTGAATTAAAACTTTCAGGGCATATCATATTGTTACTACATATGCATTTATGATTGTATAAAAACTCAACTCTTCAGTAAAATTTAAAAATAACTTTCAATCAAGAGCTCACTGTCATATCAAAAATTTTTGTGAGAAACAATACACATCTTATTTTATCTCCTAAGTCTTCAAAAACACTGAAAATAATAATGTTAAAATTAAAGTGATCTATGGAATTGGTTACTTACTGCTTGTCCATAACTCCTATAGGACACAGACCGAAAAGATGACAACTCAACTGCTGTTAGACACAGTGCAACGAGTGCAGTAATGATAGAGCAGATGTTTATGACCAAAGCCCACAGAGTCTGAAAAGGGGACATAAAATACACTTATTATATTCAGAATAAACTCTTTGGTTAGCTTGTCTTGCTAAAACTATCAGCTAATTAAATTTTTTCATTTAGTTAGTGAGGCTTTAGAAGTATTTGTTTGCGTAGGGCGTGGTGGCACACACCTGTAATTCCAGAGACTTGGGAGGCTGAGATAGGAGGATTGCAAGTTCAAAACCAGCCTCAGCAACTCAGCGAGATCCTAAGCAACTTAGTGAGATCCTGTCTCAAAATAAAATATAAAAAGGGCTAGGGATGTGGCTTTGTGGTTAAGCACAATAGGGTTCAATCCCTGGTTAAAAAAAAAGGTATGTGTATGTTGCCGCTCATGTGAAATGTAAAATGTATTTCTGGTTTATATGAAACCTAGTTAATCTAGAGGAAACATTAAAATATCACCAGACTAATAAGCATCAATCATCCAATTCTACTAAGGATCAAAAATACTGTATCATTTGTAAGAAGCTTATTAGATATGATTTTAATCAAAGAGTTTCCACTGAAAGAACAAACAAGAAGATGAAAAAAAAAAGCAATGGAAAATGACAACTGCTTACAGAAATAAACTCAAATAGGAGTTAAGTTTTAATCCTGGGTTTTCATTATCTGAAAATACTTATCAATAACTTTAGATAGGTGTCAAGTTTATTAATCTATAAAATT
>PVKS010040368.1:0-16684 GCA_004027875.1 Aplodontia rufa | reverse complement strand
ATATAGGCTGAGGTAAGGAGGATGTGAATTTGAGACTAGCCTAAGGAACTTAGTGAGATCTTATTTCAAAAATAAAAAGGGCTGGGGATATAGCTCAAGTTAGTAAAGGACTCCTGGGTTCATTTTCTAGTACCAAAAGAAAAAAAATACAAAGTGAGATTTCCAGTTTCATATTGCAGCCAATTGCCATATTTAGTGGTGTATCAAAGAATTTTATCCTCATTTATCTGAAAAGGCTATTAAAATATTCCTGTTTATCTGACGTATTTTTCATTTTCTATTACTTTTGCATGCCTTGTTTTCTATGTAGTGTCTTCTTTGATTTATTATGCTTATATTTTTGTTAGTATGGAGCAGGGTGGAGTGGGGGTAAGAAATGGGAACCATAGAAAATGGGAAGCAATATTTTCATGTGCTTTACCTTGCAATTTCTTTTCTTTTTCTTTCTTTCTTTCTTTTTTTTTTAGAGAGGGACAGTGAGAGAAAGAGAAAGAGAGAATCAGTTTTAGTTTTTCATGTGACCTTCGGTGTTCTGAGACTTTGTTGCATATGTGGTGCTGGGGTTTGAACTCAAATACTTGCGCATGCCAGGCAAGCACTAACCGCTGAGGCACCAGTACAGCCCAGAATACCTTATTAGTATGTAGTTGTTGTACATTTAATTTCTGAGCAGTCTTTTTTTTTTTTTTTTTTTTTTTTTTTTTTTGGTACCAGGGATTGATTGAACCCAGGGCTGCTTAACCCCTGAGCCACCCTCCCAGCTTTTTTTATATTTTATTTTGAGACAGGTTCTCAGTAATTGCTTAGGGCCTTACCATTGCTTAGGCTGGCTTTAAACTTGGGATCCTCCTATCTCAGCCTCCCAAGTTGTGAGGTTACAGGTGTCCACAACCATGCCTAGCTGCAGTCATCTTTTCTGAGCAATCCATTCAACCTTTGGTCCCTGTGGTAGCTTTGGATTGTTTTTCTTTTTTTTGGGGGGGGGGATTGTTTTGGTGTTGGTTCGTTGTTTGGAGATGGGGTCTTTCTGTATAGACAGGCTTGCTTCAAACTCCTGAATTCAAGGATCCTCCCCTGTCAGCCTCCCAAATAGCTGGGACTAAGGAGCAAGCTGTGCTCGGATTATTTTTTGGTATCTTTGACCTGTGATTTGATGAGTCTGCCTTGAGTACACACTTCAAAAATACCTCCAGAATGATCATATTTTTACCTTTTGAAGGAATGCCATTCGTTTTTTGTTTAAAAACAGTCATACCAGTCCTTGTTAAATAACTAAGTTTATAAACCTTGTGGGACATTTTAAAGGAGTTTTTAGGTTTACCTGTGTTTGGATCAAGTATTTGGTTTCAGTTTATGAACGCAGTAAGAATGATGGGTAAGTTATAGTTTACCCTGTGCTTAGTTTCTTAGAAATTTAGTGTCAGTTATTTTCCTTAGAGATCAATTAGGTGTGTTTCATGAAGAAAAGGAGTGAGTTCAAAACTATTGTTTGAAAGAACAGGGTTGACATGAGGAAGAGAAAGGGAGTGAAGTGGTTTAGAGAAGGTATAGGTGTGAAATGTCTATTTCAGGGCAGTTTCAGGTATTAAACGTTATGGAGCTTCTTCCCACATGAGCTGATCTTATAAGTGAGAGAGAGGGAAGTTAAAGGGAAGCTTTTGTGCTCCCTATATTAAATAATTAATTGTTTAGCTGTTCTAGCAGTTCTGAATTAGGGAACATGCTGAGATCATATTTTACTTCCAGGACATCCAAATTAGTCACCAGATTTCCACTAGCTATTGTTTTAGTTACTAGCTAGAAAAAATTGAATGAAATTTTTTCTCTTTTAGCTCTTTTTTTCTTCCATGAGCCCTGTCATCTTAATTTCATTATTCAATGAAGCGGAAGTAAGACAGACTTTGCAAGCTTTTAAGGACAGATAAGCACCTGCCCTGGTGCATACCTGTAATCCTAGCATTCAGGAAGCTAAGGCAGAGGATTTCAAGGTCAAGGCCAGACTTAGCAACTTGGCAAGGCCCTGTTTCAAAATAAAAAAGGATTTGGGACACAGATAAGTGATAAAGCATCCCTGGGCTTAGTCTCTAAACCACAAAAGCATTTGTAACATTTCTGTTTAGACAAAAGTGATGATGATTATAGGCAATTGAATAGTTGGGAGGGCAAGAGTGGAACAGAAAGGTAAGTGAGGATGGTGATTGAGAGGTTCTTGTTTGAGCAAAGCTGTTGTTTCTGCCATTCACAGTTCTGGCTCAACAGGAATGCTAAACTCACTCTGAAAAACACTTGTGATGCTTTAGCAATTGGTAGATCTTATCCACCTATATAGAGTATAAATTGATATTACCTACCAGTTAGAGATTGTGGCCATAAAGTGTTGTCACTAAGCATTTTGAGTTGCAAGCTCTTTTGCTATTTCTGCTCCCCAGCAGACCCCAATGGACTTTCTTTCTTAAGTATTTAGGTACTCACAGTAGACACTTATTTCGTTGTCCTCATACGTTTTAGCTAATTGGGGATAAATCCGAGAAATTGTGTACTTGTTTTAAGTAGTTACTAACCTGTAGTCTTAAGTAGCATAGTTTAGAGGTGATAACATTTGATAAGGGCAACTTAGATTTCACTGTGCCTGTACAGGCCTGTGCACTCTTTCATACATACACGTATACCACATACATGTGCTGTGAAATTTTCAACCTGTTAACCCGTCTTTAGGAACTTTGCTTTATGTAGACAAAGTTTCAGCTTTATTTAGTGTTTTAGCTTTTGTTGCTCCCGCATCCAGGCATGCCAGGCAAGCACCTTAAATGCTGAGCCACTGCTGCAGCCCCAACAAAGATTTTTTTTAAAGAGAGAAGGACAGTGAGAGAGAGACCAAATCAATTTTTTTTTTAATTGAGTTTTTTAACATGGCTTTCGTTGCTCTGACACTTAGTTGTGTACGTGGGTGCCAGGGTTTGAACCCATGTACTTGGCACATGCCAGGCAAGTGCCATAACTGCCAAGCCACCACTCCAGCCACATACCACCCCAGACAAAGTTTTAACTAAATGACTTATGACCTTTTTGAGTTGACAGGTCCTGTGTTTTGGTGATACCACCCTTGTTCATACCAGTCATCTCTGACTTCTTAATGTTTCCATTCTTGTCTTTTCCCATCTCTGCCTCTATCCAGAAGACCAGTTGATCTTTTAAAAATGTAAATCAGATCATGTGATACCTCCTAGTCCCAGTTTTTCCCCCAGTGGCTTAAAATAATACCCTGTCCCTTATCACATCCCACAAGGTCCTGCATAATCCAGTCTTGCTTACTTCACAACTTTATTCTCATTTCCATTGTTCCACTAAGCACTAGTCATACTGTACTTGTGGTGGGAGAGTATCTGGTTTCAAACCAAGGGTCTTGCACATGCTTAGCAAGTGGTCTGTATAGTACTGTACTCCAGGAAGCACTGTACTTCCTGACCTTGGTCCAACAAGCCCTTTATAACCACCTTTGAGTTTTGGTGCTTGTTCCTTTCTGTGACAGTCTTCCCCAGGTGTCTGCAGTTCTGTCTCAGTCTCAGCATTAGATCTCAACTCAGATGTCATAGTTGTAGTTTTTCTAGATCATCTTATATATTGTTTTTGCCTTTGCCTTCATAGTTCTTGTAATTCTATTTATGCAATTGTTTACCTTGCTTTCCTTCTTAAACTGTTTTCAGGAACATGTATACACCATGTTAACTTTCCTGCCGTATTTCAAATAGCCCAGTAATTGTCAAGTGCTTTAAAACTTTTAATTGATAAAAAAGATATAAGGTATACAACAGTTTGTCCTCATGAATCCCCAACATAAGCTACTTTTTACATTCATTTTCTTGTTTTGTTGATATCAAAGATTGAATCCAGAGGCATTTACCACTGAGCAACATCTCTAGATCTTTTTTATTTTTTTATTTAGAGACAGAGTCTCACTAAGTTCCTTAGGGCCTCACTAAATTGCTGAAGCTGGCTTTGAACTTGTGATCCTCATGCCTCAGCCTCCTAAGCCGCTGGGATTATAGACATGCACCACTACACCCAGCTTCTACTCTCATTTTTTAAGGTATTATATCTACATAACTATAACTCCTCATTTTTTATTTAGAATATCTGTCTCTTGAGGACTCATTGATCTGGCTGCATGTTATTGGGAGCTAGTTGTTCTCAGTTACTGTATGTTAGTATTAAGTTGAGTAATTAGGCACAAAAGGTTTTTAGCAGACATGGAAAGTTAATCAATATGAAATGTAAATAATTCAGAATACCCAGACGAATGCTAATGGTGAATGTTTGTAAGTCGAGAAAAAGTCATAGCTCTGGTAGTCAGAAAATTAAATAAAAGGTAGGATCTGTGCATGATATTAAAGTAATATGTAAATTTTAGATCAACAGTGAAATATGATAGGTAACACTACAGAAATTGAAGTAAATTCAAGAAAGTGCTTTGCTCTAGCGGATAATCTGTGAATGGGTTTTAGGTCTGTGATCTTTTATCTAGCTAGAACCTTTCTTGCCAGGTATTTTAAAACTCAGACTCTTGGGTTAAGCTTTATTTTGAGCTATAGTAAAGGTAGTAAAACATTTTTTATGTGAAACATGAATAATCAGATTAAGTGGGATGAATATAAATTTTAAGTAGAACAGTGCTCAGATGAAGTTTTACTGTTGAAATTTACATCAGGTCGTGTTTTGACACTAAATCAGATATGAAACTTTGTTTTCAGAGATTTTAGAACTTCAGAATTTCTATGGAAAATTGTTCTGAAATCAGTTGGAAAGGCTTTATACATTAATGTGTGCTTTGGGGAAAACTTAGGGCCTAAAAATGTTACTTTGAAGCAATTGAATTAGAAACACTCTGCCAAGGAATTCTTTTTGAACCTGACAGAATGGAATGCATTATTGAGGATGATGAATCTTTAGGGGTATAAGAAGAACCACCTAATGCCATACGTAGTTAAAGAACCCAGTTAAATCTTTGGAAATAGTGAAGATTTTATCTTTGTTTATTGGTAGTGATTTTAAAAATGTTCAAATATTGAAAGCTATTAACTGGTTTCTTAATGATTTTTAAAGTCTTATGTATACCATATAGTTTGTCTCCCAGTTGATAAGATTTCTAAGATTTAGGTAATGACTTCATTGTAAAATAGTAGAAGATTAGGAATATTATAAGACTAACTCAGTCTCTATATAGAATAAAAATCCTTAATGGAAACACTTGGTGTAGTAGTGACAAGGAAGAAGTAAATAGCTGTACAGGCTACTTGGGCACTTAAAATTGATAATAGGACAAGGCTGCACACTTGTTTTCCGCTTAAGCTCTGCCTATTTTAGCAACCTAATTTAACATCAAAACTTTGGTTTTCATTTGCCTTTATGTACTCATTTGGAATGTATACTAATGTTCAAAAATTATAGCATGTGGGTTTTTTCCCTGATAATTTAACTCTCAATAGATTATTACCAGATAGACATATAGGGAAGTATATACTTATATAAGTAAGTATGGATTATTTGTATGTGGAAGTCAAAGCCTTATTTATGACTTTCAATGAAATCTGGCATGCCTTTTACTTTTCTAAGTGGTCTTTATTTTATTGGGTATTAAACACATCTTTGAATAAAAAGCGTAGAGTATGGGGCTAGAGCATTGGCTCAGCAGTTTCGGCACTTGCCTAGCATGCAGAGGGACCTGAGTTCAAACCCCAACATCATGTACACAATGAAGTGTCAAAGCAACGAAAGCCACGTGAAAAGCTAAAGAAAGTTGATTCTTTCTCTCTCTCACTATCCCTCTCTCTTAAAAAAAAAAAAAAAGTGTAGAGTATAAAAGGAAGGACTGTTAAGTTAAAAACAACTTCATAACAATCAGTTGCACAACCCAGTATGGGCAGTAAGCATAAACTGCTGCTTTGATTGAGATATTAAAATTATTAGAGAAAACTATGGAGAAATACTTGTGCTGCCAGGGTTTTTTGTTGCTTTATCCATTTTTCTCCTCCAGACTTTTGTCAGGATTACTAGCGAATTTTCAATTAGGAATATCCTGTTCTTGAAATTAATATAATCATTCAGATCATGAATCCACAATCTAAAATCAAGGAATTCTGTGCCCCCCTGCCCCACCCTTGGAACCAGGGATTGAACCCAGAGATGCTTAACCACTGAGCCACATCCCTAGCCCTTTTTTGTTATTTATTTGAGACAGGGTCTTGCTAAGGTGCATGGGGCCTCGATAAATTGCTGAGACTGGCTTTGAACTTGGGATCCTCCTGCCTCAGCCTCCGAGTTGCTTGGGATTATAGTTGTATGCCACTGCACCTGCCTCATTCTGTGCCTTCATAATGTGGTTGGAGGCAGGTTGTATTAAGCATGTCATTTAATCCTCGTGATGAGGATAACAGTAAATAAAATATTTTTGTAACCTTTTGCTCACCTCATGAAAGACATTAATTCTCTATGTATGAATTCAGTCTTACCTTGAAAGAGACTAAAATTAGCTTCTGAAAAAGGTCACTCATCCTTTTCGAGGTAGGTGTATTATAAAAGCTAGATATTTATATTAAGGAATATTTGTGGTGTTTTTCCACGTATGAAAATGAGCATGGTTTGTTGTGGAATCCTTACCTTTAAATTCTAATTTATCTACTAGTATTAAAGTGCCTCACTTCTGATTTCTTTTGCCTCTGCCCCACTGTCTATTAAACTGTGTTCAGTATTTCCTTGAGAGATACGAAAGCAGATATTTTCACTAACTAATGGGGGTGGTCAATATAGTTATCTTAATTATGCATCCTATTCAGGTAGCATTCTTCCCAGTAAAGTTCATTCCTTTAGAGATGGTATCTCTTTTTCTTTTTCTTCTGTGACTTATGGAAATTTAAGACATTCTGAGTGACATATTTAAGTTACTGAAGAATGACAAGGTCTGAGGAACAACAGTAGACTCTTCTGTACTAAGTTGGAAGAAATCTATCTGTAAACAGATCTTTCTTTTTTTTTTTTTTTTTAAAGAGAGAGAGAGAGAATCAATTTTTATTAAGTTTTTCACATGGTTTTCATTGCTCTGACACTCAGCTTATGTATGTGGGTGCTGGGGTTTGAACTCATGTACCTGCGCCTGCTAGGGCAAGCACCGTAACCACTGAGCTACCACTCCAGCCCTAAACAGATCTTTCTTTGCAGAAACTTTCAGGTGTTTTTTTAAGAGTTATAGCCCTGTTTCTTCACCTAGACCACAGTAAATGTTGGTCATTAAGAACAGTACGGGTTCCCTTTGAGTTTCGCTGGTTAGTCTCAAAATCGCTCTCAACAGTGCACTCACCACAGGAAGCCATCAATATTTGTGTTAGTGTTTGAGCTAAAAACCCATTTGCTACCATTGAATTAATGGACAAGACTTCTTATCTTTTCCCAGTTCTTATCCTGTAAGACACATGTTGACAAACTCTCTGTAAAGAACCAGGTAGTGTATTAATGCATTGTTGACCATAAAATTTGTTAAAGCCAGTTGGCTCTACCATTATAACCTGAAGGCAGTCAAAGACAATACACAGCATATGAGCGTGGCTTTGTTCATATGTGTGTGTGTGTGTGTATATATATATATATATATATATATATATATATATAGTTTTGTTTTGTTTTACAAAAAACAGTCCCACAGCAGGGATTGGATTAGGGGTAGTTTGAGATAGAGTGCTTGCCTACCATGCCATAAGGTTCTGTGTTTGATAATCCAGCAGTGCTAAAGAAAAAAGTCCACAAGTGAGGTATTCTGTTGTTGTTTTTTGTTTTTTTTTGAGCAAGTGAGATTTGATCTGTTTGCCAACTCCTCTAGGACAAGAAGTTAGTTTTGATTCATTCAGCAAATAAGTATCTTATATATTCCAGGCACTGTGTTAAATAATGGATTACAGCAATGATCATTACACATGGATACGAGGCCATGAAGTATTTAAGCCTTAACTGAGGTTTGGTGGGGTGGTTTTGTTTTTTAAGGAAAAAAATAATGATCTGTAGTATGCTTCTACTGACACATTTGAGATCTTAGACAAATACTCTAAATGCCAAGTAACCTCAGTATGCTTTAGTTACCAGATGCTGTAGTATCAGTTAACATCCTGTTTTGAAAAACAGGGAGCATAAAATATATGCATCTGATGTCTATACTGGCTACAGATAGTAGGCACTTAATATTCATACAGTGTCTTTGAATAAAGTTGAAATTATCAGTTGTCTTAATTATCCTTATGTCAGTTGCTTTCTCCTATGTCATATATTGTCTCTAACCTCTTAATTTTGGTTTTTACCATCTTAATATAGATTTTTTTTTAAAGAGAGAGGGAGAGAATCAACTTTATTTAGCTTTTCATGTGACTTACAAAGTCCATCCATTTTCCTGCAGATGACATTTCATTTTTCTTTATGACTGAATGAAACTTCATTGTGTTCATATGCTACATTTATATACATTCATCCACTGAATGACAACTAGGCTGGTTCTAGTTTAGCTACTGTGAATTGTGCCACTATGAACATGGGTATGGGTATGCATGTATCACTATAGTATGCTGACTTCTTTTTGGGGGGGGGCACTGAAGATTGAACCTAGGGGCACTTAAAGCCACTGAGCCACATCTCCAGTTCTTTTTATATTTTATTTTGAGACAGGGTCTCACTAAGTTTCTGAGACTGGCTTTGAATTTGGGATCCTACCTGCCTCAATCTCCCAAGCCTGTGAGATTACAAATGTGCATCACTATGCCTAGTTGTCATTTCTTCTTTTTGAGAAGTGCTAGTTCAGTTCATTTGCCT
The DNA here is from genome assembly GCA_004027875.1 of Aplodontia rufa. NCBI lineage: Eukaryota > Metazoa > Chordata > Mammalia > Rodentia > Aplodontiidae > Aplodontia > Aplodontia rufa. The sequence continues at coordinate 7,840 of PVKS010040368.1, read as the reverse complement.
TTTTATTAATTGGTATCTTGTTTGTTTTTGGTGTTGGAATTTTTGAGTTCTTTATGTATTCTGGAAATTAATCTTCTATTAGAGTAGCTAATAAAGTTTATTCCTATTCTGTAGGTTCTCTCTTCATATTCTTGTTTCCTTTGCTGTGCTAGAGGAAGCAAATTTCAATCAAGATTTATTTCACTTAGAATAGCCAATCGTCAGAGGTTTGCCCAAGACTACTGAGGAGTATAAGAATTTCAGAACTTAAACTAGGACTGTTGGAAGACCTTGATTTTCCCTCTATGATAATAGCAGCTATCTCGTTTGCATATTACTGCCTTTGTGCACTTTCAAGAAAGTGTAATAATACTGGGTAAGAGGTGGTTTTGTTTTGGGTACTTGAACTTTTATTAAGTTTCAGATTATTGGTTGTCATTCTTTAATATTCACATGGAGTGCATTTGATTATGTCATTCATCTGTGTAGGGATGTTTGTATATGAAAAAACAGTGATCTTACTAGAAGGTGGTGCTACTCAAATTTTAATTAGAAATTGTGTGATCTGTCAGATGATAATGCTTTAAGTGTACTTTATTAGATACAATAAAGTCTGAAACAGCCTGATAATTTCCTGTTTGTTCCTTTTACAGTGTTTTAAGCGAGTCATAGGTTTATAGAAAGTATGTTTCTAAAAGAGTGTCACTCTTATGCTGCTAGGTGTTGGTTTATATACGTATTCATGTTGTGTAAATGAGAACCCCAAGGTTAAGATCTCTCTCTAATAGCAGGTATATAACTTAGCATAAAGTGGCTGTTTAAAAATATTGTTAACTTTATCAGCAGGTAAGCTATAGTAGGACATAAACCATTTTGGAATATATATCTTTACCTGTTAATATTGTTGAAAGCAGAATCAGCAGTTAAAATACTGATATTTTATACCAAAAGGAGCTTTAAAATCCCTGTTCCTTCAGCTTTATAAAGATTAAAATTTAATATACCTCATCGTGCTGTTTGCTCTTATGTTGACTGTTTAGTAGCATATTTTGGGTGGTTTGCTTGGCTATTATCTTCTCAGAAGAATGTGAATAGAGCCCTTTTGATGTTATTTTGGCTCTTTATGGTTCTTTTTGCCAGTTTATGCAATGTATGTTGATTCTTTGGTGAAATCTTGAATGATTGTAGTAGAACTACTTATGCCTTTAAAACAAATGTATCCAACAGTATACTCCTGTATGGAAATATAAAGATCAAATTCAAATAATAAAAATACTTGAGACCAAAATGGGAAAATCTAGGTTAAAGTTGATGAAGAATGTTGTTTTCTTTTCACAAGAAGGGGGCTCTTTATTTACTTTCTTTGCTTGTGGTAGTTTTAATTGATTTTTAGGCACAGGTTTTTTGTTTTTTGTTTGTTTGTTTGTTTGTTTTTCAAGAGTAGAACCTAGAATGTGAAGTAGATATTGGCAGTGTTGTGACCATAGCAGCAGTAGTATCTATTATTCCTAGAGGAATTAAGAGATAGGATCCAATACAGGCACAGGGGTACATGTTGATAGTCCCAAGTACTCTGGAGATGGAGATGGGAGGATTATTTGGAGTTCCAGGCTAGCCTAGAGAACATGGCATGATTGTGTCCAAAAAAAAAAAAGGTGCTTGCTTCTTTTTTTAGCATAAGACTTCAGATAAAAAAAAAAAAATGGAGCAAGCCCACAAATTATAGGCACTCTTTAGGCAAATGATTTATATGTTATGCATGGTTTATAGTACAATACAAGCCAGTCAATGAGTGTTTTATATAGAGAAACTCATTAAACTAGAAAGGTTTTTGGTTTTGTGAAATTTTCATATTTTATTTCTCATGAACTGGGAAAAACTCCATTGACGTTAATTTGATATCACCTTAACAACTAAAACTAATAAAACCTTAAAACTCAGTTGATAGGGGCTAGAGCGGTGGCTCAGTGGTTTCGGTGCTTGCCTGGCAAGCACGAGGACCCAAGTTCAAACCCCAGCACTACGTACACAACCAAGTGTTGGAGCAACTAAAGCCATGTGAAAAACTAAATAAAGTTGTTTCTCTCTTTCTCTGTCTCTCTCACTGTCCCTCTCTCTTTAAAAAAAAAAAAAAAAAAAACTCAGTTGATATTTGTGATCGCCAAAAATTCCTTCCCCTATACTTCCATTTGGTTCCCCTGGCCCCTCACATACTGGTGACTCAATAACTTCAGTCATGCATATCTTTTTCCCCAAAGTTCCCTATTTTGCAATGAACTCCCACATTCCCTTAAAATAATCAGTGATTGGTGTATCCATTGGTCTGGTTTAAATATCGACTTTTGAAGCTTTACCTGACATATAATTGTTTTCTGCACTTGCAGCAAGCACTTTGTTCTATAGATCTTAACTTGACCGTGAGCTTACATAGTGCAGAACATTATGAACATTTTAATGTATAGAATTAATAAAGTGACTTCTAGGCTATAAAGGCCGCTAAAATATAGCTGTCATATTTGTTTTTCTTCAAATTTGTAGAAGTCCCATCTCATTGTCATAATTTAATAACTTTTGGTGGGTGGAGTGCACACCTGTAATCCCAGCGAGGCAGAGGATTGCAAGTTCAAGACCAGCCTTGCAGTTTAGTGAGTGCTTACCTCAGTACTAAAAATAAAAAGGGTTGGGGATGTGGCTCAGTGATAGAGCACCTCCAGGTTCAATCCCCAGTACTGCAAACACAAACAAAAAACTAATACCTTTTCTCTGACCATTGAAATTCAAGTGTATAGCAGATTGTTTTTCTTTAATATTTGCATCATTTATCCTGTGTGAGAAATAACTAGGGTAGTTGAAGGTGGATAGAATGGCATTGATTCCAAAGATACCAAAGTAGGATGAATCAGACTTGATAATGGGAGAAGAATCAACAACTCCCAGAAATACAATTTCCTATTAAAACTAGTATGTTTTAAAGTCCTTTAGTTTCAGTCACTATAAGCAGCTAGATACATGGAGTTTATAAAACTAGCAAATTAACGTTTACTGATTATTTTTATTATGTTATTTATTGTGCTAAACATTTTGCATAGGCTAATTTATAATTTACTTCATTTGAATCTTAAAAACTCTGGAGGAGTTTCTCTTATTCCCATTTTCAGATAAGGAAATGAGGCACAGAGAGGTTAAAATAACATAACCAACTCCTTCAGGACTGTTGCTCTATTTTTATTTTACCAATTTCTAAGTTTAAAATATGATTAACTAGCACTGCAGCAGTGGCTCAGTGGTGGAGTGCTTACCCGGCATGTGCAAGGGCCTGGGTTCGAACTCTAGCATCACATAGGCAACTAAGTGTTGGAAAAACAAAAACCAGATGAAAAAAATAAATAAAATTGATTCTATTTCTCTCTTTAAAAAAAAATAACTAAACTATTTTATTTGTGTCAGATGCTAAGATACATGGCAAATAAAAAAGGTGATATCCATTCTCTAGTGACTAAATTTATGTTTGGGATACACAGCAGATCTTTGAGTCAGTGTACATGCCTATAGAATTTATAGCTAGCTATAATAAAAGGGGGGAAAACTAACAAATTGGGTTTTTTAGGTAGGTCCAGAAACTTTTTAGGAGCTGGGAAGAGTTGTGCACAAATGCCTTTTTATTAGGAAGGATCTGTTAGAAACTAATAAGGTGATCTTGAGTCCCCATTATTTTTTTTCTTGCCTGTTTTTGAAACATTGTCTGTCTCTCCGTTTTTGTCATTTAACTCCTTTACTCATCTGTTGAACCAGCTGAGAAGTCTATTAGGAAACTGGTTCTTCTGCATTTGTCAGATTACTGATAAATCATACTGTAGTTAGTATATTCTCTTATATGTGATCAAGTACTGAATCAAATGTTAATAACTGTAGTAATAAAACTGGAAAACATGACCTTAAATTGCATGTCAGGTTATGTTAGCGAATATTTCCATGAAAGAGCTGGCATGAGTGATGAGAATAAGCCTTATTTACTAGTAATGTTAATCCATGAAAAGGTCAGGGGAAGCATTTTTTCCTACTTGAAGAATTATAAATATGGTCAGAATGGAGAAATGGCTATAAACAGTTTGACAGTCTACAAATTCTATACTGACCAGATTTAGAAAACTGATTCACAGAGAATACCTTTCTTTGAAGAATATAAGTTAAGAAGATTGGAAACACATTCCATTTTTTCCTCATTATAAGAATAAGCAGACAAGTCAAAAAGTAAACATAATAAGCAATATTCATTTAAAGAACTTTATTATTTTGGTTACCTGTTATAAGTTTTATTTTTAAAAGAGTTTTATTTTCGAGAGGTAGTGTTTTGGGCGTCTCTTTTTCTCTCTCCCCCTCCCTTCCTCCCTCTCCCTCTGCTTCTCCTCCTCCCTCCCCCCAAAAAATGTTTTTGTTTTTGTTTTTGTTTGGTAGTGCTTAGGGTTGAACCCAGGCCTCACCCTTACCAGGTAAGTGCTCTACCAATGAGACACAAACGTGTCCCTGCAGAGATAATTTTTAAATCTGCATGGGAGTGCCGCATTCATTTATTGTGTCCAGCAGATTAGTTCAAATCCTTCTAAAATTTGAATTAGTGAATTTTATTTGGAAGTGAGAAGAAACAGTAACCCTCTGTAGCTGTTTAAAATACTACTTTGGGAGTTTGGAGGCGGAAAGGAGAAATCAAATCTCTTCCAGTAAGTGTTCAGTGGGAAAAGTAATGTCACTTGAGTTCAGGAACTAGTAGTTAAGTATTTTTACTTAGCCCTTTCTTTATATTTAGATCACAGAGCTTTGGAAAGGGGTGTTATAATTAAACAAGTTGAAGATAGGAAAACTGCTCGTAACTAACATTTGGGGAAATTTTTGACTATTTATTTTGACACCCTTTGACTTTTTTTTTAAAGAGAGGGACAATGAATGAGAAAGAGAAAATCAGTTTTAGTTAGTTTTTCATGTGGCTTTCGTTGCTCCAGTACTTTATTAAGTACGTGGTCTGGGGCTCAAACCCTTGTCCTCCTGCATGCCAGTTAGGCACTGTAACTACTGAACTACCACTCTAGCCCTGACATTGTATTTTAATGGAAGGAAATTGCTTAAAATGTTATCACTTTTCAAGTTTTTGATTTTTAACTTTTTTACAATTATTAGATTTTTAAAAATAAGGTGAAGAGCAAGTGCTTCTAGAACATGAGTTGATTTTAATGCTATGCTATTCCTGTTCCAAGACATTTTTTTTTTTTTTTTTTTTTTGCTGGAACGTAATTACTAGAAGGCAAGTATAAGAACATTTTTTTAATGCCAAGATTTGAGAAATTCATCTTCAGTTGGGATTCGTGACATCTGTCAGCGATTGATGTCAATTTAAGTAGCAGTTTACCTATAAAAGATTAAGTTGTTAATGGTCTTTAAAAAATCTAAATAGTTCTTTTCATTGCTGGAAAAGAATTATTGGTCTTTAATTAGCCTTTTATTCATCAATATTTCTAGTCCAAATAGTGGGCACTAAATTAAATAAGGTCCACTGTTCATCTGGTTGGTGTTGGTAATGACTTAATATTTAATAAGACTTTTATCAACAGTATGTATTCTTTGTATATTTTCTCTCCTCTTTCTTCCCCCAGTACAGAAGATTGAACCCAGAAGCATTGTACCTCTGAGCTTCATTCCTAGCCCATTTTAAAAAATTTTGTTTCAACTAAACACCAAACTCACAAATAATCCAATCAATAAATGGGCTATGGATCTTAAAAGAAACTTCTCACCAAAGGAAGTCCAGAAAGCCCATACGTATATGAGAAAATGCTCTACATCATTAGCTATAAGGGAAATGCAAATCAAAACATCAATGAGATACCACCTCACTCCTGTTAGAGTGGCAAAAATGAAAAATTTGAACAAGAGATGCTGGAGGGGCTGTGGGAAAAGAGGAACACTGTCACACTGCTGGTGGGACTGCAAACTGTTTCAGCCACTCTGGAAAGCAGTGTGGAGCATCCTTTAAAAATTAAGGATGGAACCACCTTATGACCCAGCTATCCTACTCCTGGGTATTTTCCCGAAAGAGTTAGAATCAGCCTATTATAGTGATATGGCTTCATCAATGTTTATAGCAGCTCAATTTACTATAGCTAGATTATGGAACCAACCCAGATGCCCCTTACTTGATGAGTGGATACAAAAACTTTGGTGTATTTATATTCAATGGAATACTACTCGGCCATTAAAGAAGACGATATTATGGCTTTTGAGATGAAATGGATGGAGATGGAAAGAATTATGCAAAGTGAAGTATCCCAATCTCAGAGGCTCAGGGTTCGAATGGTTTCTCTCATCTGTGGAAGCTAGAATACATCGGGAAGCAGTATGTTAGACAGCAAAGCTAATAATAACTTCAAATTGTATAATTCTTTTTGCAACAGGGAGACGACTCTGTAGGATACTTGGAGGTGTAGGCTGGGGGGACGGGGTGGGGAGAGGGCTTAGGAAAATCACCTAGGAGACTGGAGGAACCGAACATAGGGGAATCATCTCAGGAGGTGATGTCTGACCTCCACGAGATATCCATTTAACTCAGCGGTTCTTCTGGGGGAAACAGCAACATGGTGAACCCAAGCTGGGCATCCATGACATGGCATTAGCCCTAGATAACTAAGTATATATTCATTTGTTCTGGAATATTTGATAATGTTTCCCCCTCAATTGTAACTATATATCATCTAATAAATAATAAATTAAAAATAAATAAATAAAAATTTTCATTTCAAGACAAGATCTTGCCAAATTGCCTAGGCTGGCCTCAAACTTGGTAGCCCTCCTGCCTTAGACTCTCTGGAAGCTGGGGTTATAGGTATGTGCCACTGTGCTCAGAATCAGTGTATATTCTTATTTAAATCTGTCTATCAGCCCTGTGAAATTGGTTATCATTGTACCTATTTTACAGATTAATAAGACACTAGCATAGAAATAACTTTAACTACCTTCTAGTAAATTACAGAGATAGCCAATTCTTGGTCTCCTTATTTTCAGGTTTCATGTTTGACCACACTGGGGAGCAAAGACGGTATAGTATTTTATTTACATAAAGAAAGGCTAAATTTGGTCCTCAATCCAGCCAAATGCCTTCTTTATTTTTACTTTATAACAAACTAGTCTCATGGGTAAAGGAAGCCTCTAAAAATGCCAGTGGTTATTTGGTTTTAAAACAGGTTTGATAGGCTGGGGAGGTGGCTCCATAGTATAGTACTTTCCTAGCACATGAGGCCCAATACCATTAAAAACATAAAGAAAAGAAAATTGAGATGATACTATTTGCTTTTCAAGATAGTCTTAGATTCAGAGTATAGTTTTAGATATTCACTTCAGTGTTTTATAGCACAGTCTGTTTTACATTTGGATCCTTAGTCCACCTTTTTTTTTTTTTTTTGCATATTTGGTATGTAGGCTTTTCCTTTATGGCTTTTTTATGTTTTACTTCCCAGTGTTAATCTCCATAACCATGATTTAGTAGTATCATATACAATCAGACTCTTTCTTTGGGGTGATAGTTGAATATAAGTAAATTTCCTGAGAGAGGACCGCATGCCCATGTCCTAATCTTTAGTTAGAAAGAGTACTTTCGGGCTGGAGCAGTGGCTCGGTGGTTACAGTGCCTGCCTGGCATGCACAAGTACACGGGTTTAAACCCCAGCACCCATGTCCACAACTAAGTGTCAGAGCAACGCAAGCCATGTGAAAAACTCAATAAAAATTGATTCTCTCTGTCTCTCCCTCTCTCTCTCACTGTCCTTCTCTCTTTAAAAAAAAAAACTTTCATTGCATGAAGAATCTTAAAGACCAG
>PVKS010040367.1:0-16669 GCA_004027875.1 Aplodontia rufa | reverse complement strand
CAAGGTGGTCATCCATGTTTTGGCATTACCCCTGGATAACAAAGTATATATACATTTATTATTGTTGGTTTGATAATGTTTTCCCCTCAATTGTATCTATATATACTTCTAATTAAAAAAAGAACAAAAAAACACTCTAGTAAGTGGGAGTTGGCAAAGACTTCCTAAATAAAACTCCCAAAGTGAAAGAATTAAAGTGAAGAATTAATGAGTGGGATGCCATTAAAGTAAAAAGCTTTTGCTCAGCCAAGGAATTCGTCAAAGTAGTCCAGAGACAATCTACAAAATGGGAGAGAATCATGGCCTGTTATCCCTCTGAGAGGGGACTAATATCCAAAATTTATAAAGAACTCAAAAAACTCAATAACAAAAACACACAAAAAATCCAATCATTAAATGGGCCAACAACAGAGGAAATTGAGCAAGTCAATGAATATATGAGAAAGGGTTCTAAATCACTGGTAATCAGAGAATTGCAAATCAAATCTACTTAAGATTTCACCTCATTCCAGTCAGACTGGCAAAGATGAAGAATACAGACAGTAACAAATGCTGGAGGGGATGTGGGGTGATAAGTACACTAGCACAGTTGGTGGAATTGTAGAATGGTTCAGCTGCTCTGGAAAGCAGTGTGGAGACTCCTCAAAAAATTAGGGTTGGATCCACCATATGACCCAGCTATCCCTCTTCTGGGTATTTTCCCAGAGGAGTTAGAATCAGCATATTACAATGACAGCAAAATTTATGTTTACAGCAGCTCAATTAATAATAGCTAAATTATGGAACCAACCCAGATGCCCCTCACTGGATGAATGGATCCAAAAGCTCTGGAATATATATACATATATATATATGTATGTATATGTATGTATATGTATATATATACACACACAATGGAGTTCTACTTAGCTATTAGAAACAATGATATTGCAGCCTTTGCAAGTAAATGGATAGCCAAGGAAAAAATAGCCAAGCCAGAGGGTCAAGGGCTGAATGTTTTCCCTCATTTGTGGTAGCTGGAGCTAAACCCAGGCTTAGGGGAAAGGTAGATAAACTCATGGATTAGAACCATAGAACAAAAATGCAATATGTTAATATTTATGAGATACAGCTGTAAGATACTGCATAAGATATTTGAACAAGCTATACTGTATGCCTATATAAAAATATAAATGTTTAATCCCATTGTCAAATATATCAAAGAATGATAAGGGATAAGAAGGGAGGAGTAGGGAAAATGTTGGAACCGAGGTAAAGCAAGGTACATTCCAAGCATTTATAAGTATGTCATTGTATATACTACAGTCACGTATATAAAAAATGTTCTTCATAGGTATAAGAATTATGTCACTGTACTTGGGTTTTTTAGGGAAAATATAGGACCCAGAAAAGAGGCAAGGGATCAGGGGACGGGAGGAGGGAGGTAGAGGGGTGCAGAGCAGGGATACTGACCAAATTGTATTGCTGCATTGTGTGCATCTAGGAATATGTGACAACAAATCCCATCATTATGTACAACTATAATGCACTAATAAAATTTTTTTTTAAAAAATGAGGATTGAGGGGCTAGAGTGGTGGCTCAACAGTTGCAGTATTTGCCTAGCATGCATGAGAACCCAGATCTGAACCCCAGTACCACATACACAATGAAGTGTCGGAGCAACAAAAGCTACATGAAAAACTAAATAAAATTGATTCTCTCTCTCTTTCTCACTGTCCCTCTCTCTCTTAAAAAAAAATGGAGATTGAGCTGGGTGTGGTGGTGCACACCTGTAATCCCAGCAACTCAGGAGGCTGAGGCAGGAGAATCAGAAGTTCAAAGCCAGACTCAGCAATTTGTCAAATCCCTAGGCAACTTAGTGAAATCCTGTCTCAAAATAAAATGTAAAAAGGACTAAGGGGGTGGCTGGAGCGGAGGGTCAATGATTACAGTGCTTGCCTGGTTTATGCAAGGACTCTCGTTCAAACCCCAGTACCACATACACAGCTAAGTGCCAGAAAAACAAAACCCAGATGAAAAAATAATGATACATTTTTTTCTCTCCCTCCCTCCCTCTCCTCTCTCTCTTCCTTCTCTTAAAAAAAGAAAAAAGACTGGGAATGTGACTCAGTGGTTAAGGGCCCCTGGGTTCAATCTCTGGTACCAAAAAAAACTGTGTACTGAGAGAAAGGAATGAGTCAAGGAGAAGCTCCAGCACTCTGGCTTAGTAAGTTAACACTTAAAACTAATGGTGTTCCCCAGCCCCTTCTAATCCTCTCAACAACCTAGAAGAGTAAGGAACTTGCTCAGGATCACACAGCTATAGTTGGTGTCTGAGATAAGCCAAAAGCTCTAGTATTTATATACAATGTTCTACTCAACTATTAGAAACAATGATATTGCAGCCCTTGAAGGTAAATGGATGGCAATGGAAGAAATCATGCTAAGTGAAGTTAGCTAAACCCAGAGAGTCAAGAGCCAAATGTTTCCCCTCATTTGTCGTGGCTGCAGCTAAACCCAGGCTTGGGGGAAAGGTAGTCAAACTCATTTATTAGACCCACCAAAGGCATACCAACCCATAATCTAGGGGAACCATACACATGTAGGTGGGGGAGGAAGGAAGGGAGAGGTGGGGGGGGGTGAAAGGTAGGGAGGACAGGGAGGGATCTACGGAGACAATCCACCACTATGTAGAATATGTGTCAACCCCCTGCGAAGTCAAATGACAGTTATACCATCATTTAATTCTTGAAAATTTATAATTATATATGTGTGTGTATGTATATACTCATTTATATCTCTTATAGGGGTGTAATATAGAAGAATCAAGAGCCTGGGGGTGGGCATTGTGGAGGAAACTATGATTTACACCAAATGCATATCATATTGTCACTTCATATGCATTTAAGATTCTTTGACAACTCAACTCCTTAATAAAAGTTAAGAAAAGGAAAAAAAATAGTAAAAAATGAATTGTAAGAAAAATGCAATATGTCAATATTTATGAGATAGTTGCAAGATACTGCATAAGATATTTGAATAAGCTATAGTGCATGCCTACACAGAAATGTAAATGTTTAATCCTATTGTCAAATATATCAAAGAATGACATGGGATGATAGGAAGGGAGGAGAAGGGAAATGTTGGAACTGAGATAAAAGCAAGGTACATTCCAAGCATTTATAAGTATGTCACTGTATATACTATAGTCATGTATATAAAAATGTTCTTCATAGGTATAAGAATTATTTCTCTGCACTTGGGTTTTTTAGGGAAAATATAGGACACAGAAAAGAGGCAAGGGATTTGGGGAATGGGAGGATAGAGGTGAGAGGAGCAGGGCAGGGGTGGGATATTGACCAAATTGTATTGTTATTGTATGCATCTATGAACATGTGACAACAAATCCCATCATTATGTACAACCATAATGCACCAATTAAAAAAAGGAAAAAAATGAACAATGATGGAAGAATTTAATAACAGACTAACATCTATAGAAAACAGGACCTCAGCTCTGGAATAAAGAACTTCCAACAGTGAAGATAGGCTGAGTAAGCTTGAGCACATGGATGACAAAAGAGGAAAAGAAACTCATAGAACATAAGCAGAATTTTCAAAATGTCTGGGATAAAATCAGAAGCAACAATCTAAGAATAATTGAGATACAGGAAGAAATAAAAACACAAACAAAAGGTATAAAGAACATTCTCAATGAACTAGTTAAAAAATTTTTTTCCCATGTCAGGCTTACCCCCAGTAAGCCTAATCTAATGAGAAGTTCATTGAGACACATCATGTTCAAAATGTTTAACAGGGAAATCAAGGAAAGAATATTGAAAGTAGCAAGGGAGAAACGCCAACTCACATTCACAGGCAAACCAATAAGGATCATATCTGACTTTTCACCTCAGACTCTAGAAGCAAGAAGATCCTGGACGGATATGTCTGAATGACCATAACATGCAGCCAAGAATACCACACCCAGCAAAACTCAGCTTCAAATTCAATGGGGAAATAAGAACATTTCATGATAAGATCAAACTTGCAGCATTCATGAACAGAAAACCAGCATTACAAAGAATCCTCAAAGATAAACTCCAGATAGAAGAACAAGTAAACACTCCTCAAAACCCACAAACAGGAAATTCAATAAAAGTGTACATTATCAAAAGACAACCAAGAAAGCACAGAACTCACTAATAAATCATGATTACTATGAACCATAGCCACATAACTATCCTAACCCTGAATGTGAAAGGTTTCAATGCACCAATCAAAAGACACAGATTAGTGGACTGGATCAAAAAACAAAATCCAACAATATACTGCTTACAGGAGGCCCACCTTACAGTCAATGACATCCACAAATGGAAGGTGAAAAGATGGAAAAATAATCTACCAGGCATATGATCCAAGAAAGCAAACTGGAGATGCAATACTTATCTCCAACAAAGTAGATTTCAAACATAAATTAATCAGAAGAGATAAAGGAGGCCACTATATCCTACCAAAGGGAACACTACAACCAGAAGATAGAACCCTAGTAAATATATACTCTCTAAGCAAGAACACTCTCAAATATGTGAAAAAAATACTCCAAGATATAAAACTACTTGTGGACCTCAACACAATAATACTGGGAAACTTTAATACTACTCTATCACCAATAGACAGATCATCATAGCAAAAAAACAATAAGGAGACCTCCAGGCTAAACAACTCCATAAGTCAAATGCGCTTAACAGGTCCATTTGATGTAGTATACTCTTTACCCCCCTGAGAAGTCAAATATTATGTATGCAATCATTTAATTCTGGAAAATTCACAATCATACACACACACACACACACGCATTTATATTTGTTAGGTGCATAATATAGAAGAATCAAGAGACTGGTGTATAGATGATGTGGGGGTAACTATGGTTTTGGTTCAAATGCATATCATATTGTTTATACACATTTATGATTGAATAACAATCATAAATTGTATATATACAAAGATTAAATGAAAGGAGACAGACACACATATTCACATGCATATATGAAAGGAACTCTATATATTAACGTATATATCTATGAACATTCTTAAGATAGGGCTTGGCACATAATAAATCCTCAATAAGTGTTAGCAGTTATTATTACTAGCTTTGATACTATTGGATCAACAAAACTAACTTATTCATAAATCTCATTTTAGCATTGAAGGCTCAGACTGAGCTCTTAGAAATAGCAAGAAAAAGAAACTCAGGGCTAGCTTAGCAAAAACGGAGAATTTACTGGTATGCTTAACCAGATTGTGGAAACAGTAGCCCAAGTTGTCTTAAGGAGGACAGCAGTCAGGATCCAAATACAGCCAGGACTTGCTCAGTCCCTCCCCTCTCTGCTTTCCTTTATGCCACCTCCATTCTCTTAGACAACCAGATTAGCTCCTTTCACAGGCAGAGTATGTGGTCGCCAAGTGATTCTAGTTTTACAGCCTCACTTCATGGTGACTGGAGAAGATTTTAAAAAAAAATCAGTGGATGCCATTCAAGAACAATGCAATCCGTTCTCTCTCAGCAGAAGTCAGTGTGAAGAGAGGCTGAACAAACAGGGATAAGATGTTTCCCCCATCCCCAAAGCCAGAGTGTTAAGCAAGTCCCTAAGACTTTGACACCATCCTCAAGAGGATGAGGGAAAAATGGAAATCCTGAGTTGACTGAGTTCAATATGGAAATGAACAGAAAAATGGAATAAGCAAGGGTATATTTCTGCCATAAGGGAATTCAACATTATCTTGAATTATGAACAAATGAAGAGCTACTCCATCTGGCACACTAGAAGTTATGGCTTCAAAACATTATGCCCACAATTCAAGCAGAAGCAAAAGGCCATCCTACCTTCTAGGGGCTCTTCTAGCCCCCCAACATCTCTGTTCTTTCCCCACCCATATCTTCTAACTCGCCATGAAGATATCCATCAGATGCCCACCAGCAGTTCCTCCTCACTTGTAACCCTCCAAAATCTATTGATGCTGCATCTCAGAGCTCCTGCCACACCAGAGATAGGTTCTGGTTTCAGACCAATTGCAATGATAGAAAGGAAAAGCTAAAAAAAAAAAAAAAAAAAGTTTAGTCCCATGCCAAGGTCCACCTGCACCTCCTACTCTGTCCATGAAAATTATTTCCAATTCTACATATTTTGAGAACTTCCTTCTTTCACATTCCCTTTAGCTGATACAACAATCAAGTGTGAATTAAGGATGAGAAAATTTCTACAATGTTTTAAAGAGCACCTCTGCAGGCAGTGAATAACAGCAATTAACGCAGAGTCCTCCCACTGTGCTGCTCAGGCTGCTCTTCCTCTAGAAGCTGTGCTGCATTTTCTGAGAAGGCACTTTTCAAGTATATGCAAAAAACACAGGAAGAATATTGTGAGTATGACTATTCTGTGTAGGTACAATTCAAATGCTACTTACTCAGTCAACATTTCATGAAACACTTCCTATATGCTAAGTACAGATTAGAGACTGATAGCATAAGGACGAACAAGACATAGCCTAGCTCTCAAAAAATTGTAGTCTCCTTGGTCTGATAGTGGGGGAAGTAGCAGGCAATAAATACAGTACTGCCAAACCAGCGCTCTATCTGGGGTGGCATAGAATGTTCCAAAAACCGAGGGAGAAGCAGCAGCAGGCCCTGCCTTCAGATGCCTGGGAAGGCTTCTTGGAAGAAGTGACAACTTAGCTGAACCCCCAGGATCAGTAGTATTCCATCAAATGGAAAAGTGGATGGAAGTGGCTGTCCTAGCTGAGGAAGTGCTGTGTGCAAAATATGAAAGACCGTGGAGTTGGGAAGCAGTCAGCAACCACAGCTGGGCCTTCATGAAGGAGAGAGAGGAAGGCGGTAAGAGAGGAAGCCAGTGAGCAGAGGCCAACCCAGGACAGCTTATCTGACTCTTCTTACTAACTCGTTCTCCTCTAATCATTTCTTTAAATGCAATCTGCAGTCATCTTCCTGAAGCAAGGATCTGGTTTAAAGCACCTCAAAGGCTCCCCATTGAATTTTTGTTTTCCAATGGAAGCCCCTTGTTATGATTTAGACATGAAGTGTCCCCCAAAAGCTCATGTGTGAGACAATGAAGAATTTTTAGAGGTGAAATGATTGGGTTATGAGAGCATTAATCCACTGATACGGACTAACTGGATGGTAACTGTAAGCAGGTAGGTGTGGGTGGAAGAAGCAGGTCACTGGGGGAGTGCCTCAGGGTTTGCTTCCTGGTCACCACGCCCTGAGCTGCTTTCATCTGCCACACCTCCCACCATCTAAGATGTTCAGAGACACAAGGTGGCCATCTATGGTCTGAAACCTCTGAAACTGTGAGCCAAGATAAACTTTTCCTCCTTTATGTTGTTCTTGTGAAGATTTTTGGTCATAACAACACATAGATAACTTAAAACATGCCACCCACCCCTCTCCTATCCTGCATGGCTTAACTGGACAATGGGCATCCAGGTCACTTGGTCAAGGAAGCTCCAGGTTTGCAGGTTTGCATTATTCACTTTACCAACTTTCAGTGTCAAAAATTTCCTGGTTTGGACAATAAATATATGGTCACCTTTATCAATAAGACTTGGCTCACCTCTCTGGCTTCCTCTGGTAACCCTTCTTGTTGTCCACTTAGTTCTAAGGCCTCAGTTAAGCTTCCAGTTCTTCACATCTGCTGGCCCTCTCTGGCCCTGACCACCTGTTACCCCACCCCTGGCTTCTCACATATTGCTCACCTAGCCTGAGATAGCTTCTTCTCTCTTCATTTGGCTTGGCTCATCTGAGGAGCAGGCAAAATAGTGCTGTGAACAGTTTTTCAAACTGTGTTGTTCAATCACTTTTGTGGGTCACATACAATTTTTTAAAAATAAAATCAACTAAAATAGTCCAGTGTACATTGTTTTGTGAAACTGGGAAATATGTTTCATGGAGGAGTGTGTATGCTGGGTCATGATGTGAAAGGCATTTCTGGCTGTGGATCTCCATTGCAAGGCTAGAAACACATCAGCAGAGGATCTGGGATTGAACTAGCTTGGTCTAAATCCTGACTCAGCCACTTCCAAGCCCTGAGATCTTGCGCAAGTTGTTCAAACACTCTGTATGGATTTTCCCCAACTGTCTCATAAGAATGTTATGAAGATCAAGTGAGTTGAGGTATTTAAAAATATATTGAGCATGCAGTGTGTGGGCCTAATCTAACTGCTCCACTGCAAGAGGGAACCCAGTCCTCCAGAACCAGCCTGGACATCACCTTCTCCAGAAAGCCTCCCTGAACTCCCAAGGCCAGAGAGGACGACCTCCTGCACGCTTCCGTGTCCTCTCCTCATCCTGACATCCCATTTTCAGACTAGACCTGATGAAGTCTCACCCACTAACCTGGAAGCTGCAGTGAGGTGGGGCTCTTGTTCATCGCTGGACAGCTGGCAGCTGGCACAGTGCCTGGCATACAGGAGGCATTTGGTAAATTTTATGAGTGGATAATTTACTCACTCTTGGTAATAAATACAGAACTGTTTGTTTTATTGAAATAAAAAGTCAACTTGGAACTTAAACACCTGAGAGATCATAGTTATTTTGATAAAGAACCTGTCAACTTAGTTTAGATTAAGCTTGATTCTCCTAATTTGAATTATCAAAAGGCTTACATGACACCTTTTTTTTTTTTTTTAATAATACACATCAGGGAAGCAGCAAAGAGTTTGGGTTGAATAGCTTCTTGACCTAAAATTCATAAACAGTTCAAAAATTAGTGTCTTTCAATATTTCTATTAATCATCTCAATGACCACTGCATAACAAATAAAAGTTGGAATTAAGACCTTTCCAGTCTTTTAATTGATTTCTGCAGGTGACTGTGTTTTGTGCGATCTATTCATTCATTCATTCCAACGAAAGCCTTTCACGGTTTCACTTATGTCCATTTTTCATGAATGAACCATGTTTTCCTATATTTTTAAAGTAAAAAAAAGGGACAAATAAGCTTAAAAAGGCTTTTTAGTCACATTACATTGTGACTATGTAATGTGGTTGATAGTAATTGGATTTCTTACTATCAACCACATTACATAGTCACAATGTTGATAAACTCTCAAAATTTCTAGTCACTTCTATAATTCCAGGCACACTTTGTAATGTTCTGATAATTGACACAAAGATGCTTTCAGGGAAAGGTGAAGGCATGTAACAACCATCCTCACAAGAGAATACATTAGCAAGTGAACCCAATACATGAGCAACACATAAAAGTTGAATGCAACTTCTTGAAAAGCACCACATATACCTTGATGTGGCCAAACAGCAAGACCAAAGTCAGTGCCACACTAGTGGCAGATTCATTATGGTATCTGAGAGCGGTCCAATTCTGTGTTTTCAGATAGACACATAAGTTACACAGTATGCCAGATCTGACAAGTGCTATAGGAAAAATGAGCAGGGAAGAGGGAGAAAGAGCACCACTGGCAGTAAGGAGATGGGAACTGATTTTTAACAAGATGCTCAGGAATGCCTGAGACTGTAAAGTCACGTCATCAGGACGTGAAAAGAGCAAGCGTTTGAGCGAGAATGCACCAGGTAAACAGGTCTTGGGAAGAAAAGGCACTTCTCCAGCCCACTGGAAAGGACGTTCAAAGTGCTACCAGATGAGACTATGACTGCTGAGATGGATCTGTTCCATACAACACGCTCAGCTGCCTTCTACTTGCCATGGAAGATACTTCACCAAGGCATTAAACTAGTGTACTGTGGCAGGGCACCAGCACCACTGAAGAGCTCCATAATGGCTGTCATCTGCAGGCTGGAGATGACCACAGGGATGATACAGTGGAATTGGGTTCCCTGATCTCAGTGGGACTACAGCAAGAGCGCAGTGTTTAACTCTGGAGTTAAACACTGGTAAGCCATAGGGATGCAATGATAGCAGGTTTTTAATTGCAGTGTGATGGACCTACATGAAATAGATGGGCTGCCTAAGTGACAGTTGATACATAGGTAGAAACCTAACTAGTGTCATCGTGGGGTATTCATACAGTCTTGCTCAAGTCTTAAACTTAGTTCCCAGGGTCAGAACCCCTAGATTCCCTTTGAGGAAGAATCCTACAATGTAGGCACAGATTTACATAGTAAATCTTTCCCTGAGCCTTCCCTAGAGATACCCGAAGCCGTCTACAACAACAACTGTACTTACAAAGTGAAATACACATATGTTCCTGGTCTTATTAGGTACTGCCTCTGACTGATATTAATTTCTGGAGCTTCAACAATGCCATAGGTCAGAGTATGATTTATGGAAATCAGGTGGCACAGGAAGTCTTAGCTGGGAACCACCTCATAAAAGGTCTTGAAAAACTACAGGCCTACTTCTAGTTATTTCCATGACCTCGGAATTTACAGTGGAAACAGATACACTCTGTAACTGACAGAATCCCCACAGTGGCTCCACCATCCAGGTAGGGCAGGTTTACATTTAGAGGAACCAGACAGAAACCCCTATAATCACCCTTCCCAAATCTTTCTGGGAATTGGCAGAGATTGTGCCACTATAAAAGACTTGAAAGTCATAAGGGTAGTGATTTCCATCATATTCCAGTATAACTCATCAGCTTCTCTGATTAACCGGGTGGACTGTACGATGGCTGTTGATGATTGCAGGTATAATCAGGTGTTGGTGCCCATAACAGTGTAGTTCCAGCTCCAGTATCTTTACTAGAGCAAACCAATATAGCCCCTAAATCTAGTGTACAGCCAGCTACCTAGAAAAGTTTTAAATATCTATTTTTATTTTTTTAAAGCAAGAGAGGGAGAAAAGGAGAATGGGAGAGAGCGAGAGAAAGGAGAAGAGAGGGAGAGAGCGAGAGAACCAATTTAATTTATTCATCTGGTTTTTGTTTCTTACACTTAGTTATGTATATGGTGTTGGGGTTTGAACCCAGGTCCTCGCGCATGCCAGGCAAGTGCTCCAACCACTGAGCCACTGCTCCAGCCCTAAATACCTATTTTAAAATATACTTAGAATCAGTCAGTCTTCATTTTCATGGGACAGGGACAATAGTATACCTTTAACTATCTTGCTTCGGAGCTATGCCAGTTCAATTATGTCTCTCTTTTTTTTTTAAGATTGAGAGAGGGAAAGTGTGTGTGTGTGTGTGTGTGTGTGTGTGAGTGAGAGAGAGAGAGAGAGAGAGAGAGAAAAGAATTAACTTTATTTATTTTTTTAATCTGGCCTCTGTTTCTCCAACACTCAGCTGCGTGCGTGGTTCTGGGGTTCGAACCTGGGTCCTTGCACATGCCAGGCAAGCGCTCCAACTGCTGAGCCAATGCTCCAGCCTTCTGCTATGTCTTTTAATAGAGCCCAGAGGGGCCTGGATTTTTCATATCTCTTCCACAGAACATCATACTGGCCCAGTACACCGGTGATATAACACTAACTGGACTTATACAGTAACGAGCAAGTACACTTGGTGTTCCATGTATGCAGAAGGTGGGAGAAAAGACCTGGGAGAAATCAAGACCTATTACATCTGGGACATTTTTAGAGTATTCAGTGGTATGAAGCATGTCGGTGAGACACAAACTGCACCTTGAATTAACCAGTATAAAGAAAGCAGCACAATAATCATTGGTCTCTCTGAATCTTGTAGCACAGGTGTATGCTGATCTCAACAGCTAATTTTGAGCAAGAACCAAAGAAAGAAAACACTCTGCAATAGGTCCTGGTACAATAGGTCCTGGCTACCAGATGAGCTGTCCTGATATCCAGACCATACAACCTAGCAAAGCCAGCCTTACTCCACATGCCTGAGGCAAACAGAGGTGCTCACTGAAGCCTCTCACAGACCTGACCCCCTGGGCTTTGGAGAAATGCCATGTCTATGACTATTATCCACTTGAAAAGAACCTCTTGGCTTACCACTGGTAAGCCTGGTAGAGGCTGAACACTTGACTCTAGGGCACTAAGTGATTACGTCCCCTTACAAAATGAGTGTTATCTGATCCACAACACATTAAATTGGACACACGTAGCAGCATTCCATTGTCAAATTAAATGGGCATATCTGAGACCAGGGGAAGCCAGTTCAGGAGGCCCATGTAAACAAAACAAGCAGGTGACTCAGACTCCATGGTACCTCCCACTCCTTCACTGCTCCTCCCCCAACCTACAGCTATAGACTCATGGGAAATTCCCTACTGACAATTAAGAGGGATAAGTACAGGACTGGTTTATAGGTAAATCTGCAAATATATCAGCATTACCCAGAAGTGAAGGACTGCTAAATTACAAACCCATTCAGAAGTGCCCCTTATAAAACCCCCCAAAGTGTAAGAAATAAAACCCAAGAATCAACAGGTGGGATGTCATTAAACTAAAAAGCTTCTGCACAGCCAAGGAAATGATTAAGACTGAAAAGAGAGCCTACAGAATAGGAGAAAATCTTGGTCAGCTACCCCTCTGATGGGGGACTAATATCCAGAATATACAAAGAGATAAAAAAAAAACTTAATACCAAAAACCAAAATAACCTAATCGATAAATGGGCAAAAGAACTAGACAGAACCTTTTCAATAGAAGAAACACAAAAGACCAATAAATATATGAAAAAAAGGTTCATCATCTCTAGCAATCAGATAAATGCAAATCAAAACTACATTAAGATTTCATCTCGGGGCTGGAGCGGTGGCTCAGAGGTTTCAGCGCTTGCCTGGCAAGCACGAGGACCCGAATTCAAATCCCAGCACCACGTACACAACTGAGTGTTGGAGCAACTAAGGCCATGTGAAAAACTCAATAAAGCTGTTTCTCTCTTTCTCTGTCTCTCTCACTGTCCCTCTCTCTTTGGAAAAAAAAAAAAAGATTTCATCTCATCCCAGTCAAAATGGCAAAAATCAAGAACATGAACAACAATAAATGCTGGCAAGGTTTTGGGGAGAAAGGAGCATTAGTACACTGTTGGGACTAGTATAACCACTCTGGATAGCAGTATGGAGATTCCTAAAAAACAGACAACAAAAACAAAAAGAAAAAAAACCCATAAAACAATACAAGCAAACAAACTAGGGATGGAACCACCATATGACACAGCTATGGCCACTCCTGGGGTATTTTCCCAAAATATATAAAATCAGCATACTACAGCTACACAGCCACATTAATGTTTATAGCAGTACAATTCACAATAGCTAAACTCAACCCAGATGCTTGCTCATCATTAGATGAATGGATTAAAAAATTATTGTATTACATACAATGGAGTTCTATTCAGTTATTAAGAAGAATGAAAGCATGACATTTGCCAGTAAATGTATGCAAATGGAGAATATCATGCTAAGTGAAATTATCCATACTTAGAATCTCAAAGGTTGAATGTTTTCTCTTATACATGGAAGCTAGAGTAAAATAACAGAAAGCAGGAGGGAAGGATATGATTCCATAAAGAACCATTCAAATACAAATTAATAAAGGAACTACAGGAAATCTAGCAGAAGAGAGGAAAGAGAAGGGAGGAAAAATGGGAGGGATGAAGGGGGGGATCATGAACTGAATCTGATTTCCATGCATGTACCAATTTGTCAGATGAACCCAACTACTGTGTATAATCATAAAGCTCTAATAAAAAATTTTAAAAGGAAATGTCCCTGAAAGACTGTAAGATAATCTTTCTGGTAGATAGAACAGCAAAAAGTACATCTACATATGGTACATCTTGAAAGATAAGATGCTTAAGACATGAATCAACTATAAATCAAAAGCAGTGGCTACTGGGTAGCCAGGTATTTAGAAAGAATAAGATTAGAAGACTGGAGTAAAGGACCACTGGATGAACCTGTTGGAATGTACATGTGATATAAGGACATTCCTGTTCCTATAAATGCCTGTCAAGGACAGAAGCAGCTCTTAAAAATTTGGTGGGTGAATGCTGAATGTAGTCGCCACCATACTCTTCCTTCCCTAGTCATCCAGTGTCTGCTCAGTGGGCTCCAGGCATGCAACAGGGGTGCCCTTGCCAGGCACAGGCTTGACAACAAGTATTTTTTTCTTGCCATTGTGATCTGGCTATCATAAATGCTGAATGCTCAAATTGCCAAGAGTGGAAGCTAATGCTATATCCCCAGCAGGGAAAACAGCCAGTTTACCTTGTGGCAGATTTCCAATGGACCCTTTCCAGTACTGAAGGAACAAGCTTTGTCTTTGTAGGAGGTGACACATAGTCTGGGTGTGATCCTCCTTCCTGCCTGCAGTCCTGCCCACAGCACCATTTACAGCATTTACAGGATGCTATACCCATATACAGCATCTCACCAACAACCCTCACATCTAGTCCTAAGCATTTAAAAAAGAAAACATCTTCCAATTTTTTTATGCATCTAGCATGACCTCAGTATCAAAACATGACCAAAAGAATGTGAAAAATTCCTAATTTCACTCATAAACATTGATACAAAACTCCTTACCAAAAGACTAGAAAATTAAATTCACCAATATATATAGAAAAGATAATATATTATGGCCAAGGATAATATACTATTCCAGGAATTCAAGGTTGTTTAAATCTTTGGAAATCCTCTAATTTATAAAATGAACAGCCCAAAGGAGAAAAAATCTATAAACTATCAATATAGATGCTAAATGGAGAGCATTCAAAATATATACTCATGAAAAAACTGTTAACAAATTAGGAATGGCTATCTGCAAAAACATACAGCAAATCTCTCTTAATGGCAAAATGTTGTAGCTGTTATCTTGAAGATGTGGGCCAGCATAGGGGCCCATGACCATGGTTCATTCAGTACTGGATGGGCAGCGCTACCTTGCTGCAAAGTGAAGAAGTAAACATGTCATTACTCACAGATGATTCTCAACACAAGAAACCCAGAAGAATCCATAAATAAAACAGGGAAATTGGAAAGAGTTAAGCAAGGTGCTGGTTACAAAATAAATACACAAAAATAATTCTACTCATACTCAATAGTTAGAAAATGCAAATTATACACTGATACTCTTTATAGTGATGATGAACATAGAGCTGTTCCTCAACAATGGGGTCAAGTCTTGATAAACCCATGGTAAGTTAAAAGTATTTCCTGGGAATAAAACATACTGAACATCATAGCAACATAGCACACTGTTGGCACTGGTTTCCCCTCGTGATCACAGGGCTGATTGGGAGCTGTGGCCCACTGCTGCCGCCCAGTATCACCACAGAATATCATATGATATATTGCTAGCCTGGGAAAAGATCAAAATTCAAAACTGGAAGTAGTTTCTACTGAATGTGTATTGCTTTTACACCATTATTCAGTTGAAAAATCATCTAACTCAAACCACTCTAAGTTGCGACCATCTACATATTAAGTACCTACAATTAAATCTAACAAAAGATATATAATGCCTATGTGTAAAAAATATAAAACATGTTAAAGAAGAATCAAATGAACAATTTGACATTGTAAAGACATAACTTCTCCAAATTGATTTAAAGATCCAATGCAGTGACAATCAAAATCCCAACAGATTTTTTTAAAGGAACTTCACAAGCTTTCATCTAGGGAAGCAAAGGATCAGAAATAGCCAAAACACTCCTGATGATGAAACAACCAAGAATTGTTTACAAAGTTAGACTAAAACTATTCATCCATGCAGGGGCAGCTGTATAATGATAGAACAAAACACAGAGCCCAGAAACAGATCCATCCATAAGCATAAATTGCTTTAGAATATAGATGGCACTACAGCTTACTTGGAAAGGGTAGACTGGGATGGCTGGCCATCCACAGAGAAGTAAAATTAGACTCCTACTTCTATCATACACCAAAATCAATTCTGCATTAAAGTTTAAATGTGGAAAACAAAACTACAAAAATTTTGGCCTACATGTGATATCTCCATGATCTCAGGACAAGGAAGAATTTTTGAAAATAACACAAAATATAAAAAGCTAAAACCATAAACAATAACATTCAACATCATTAAAATCCAGAACTTCCATTATTCAAAAACTTTATGCAAAGAGAGAAGACTACCCATGAACTGGAAAAAGTTTTACAAGGTAGAATAAAGAACCAACCAACTAAGAAAAAGACAACCAACCAGAGAAATGGTAAAAGACATGCGCAGACATTTCACAGATGAGGGACATCAATGAGTCACACCTATGAAATGCTTCAACATATGAAATATGCTCAATTCATTTTCAAAAAACACATTTTAGAATAAATAAGACACTGATTATCACTCACTAGATGGGCAACTTTTCAAAAATGACACAGCAAGGATGAGTGAGGACATGGAACAAAGAGTTTTGCAAAACAATTTGGCATTACCTAGTAAATTTAAAAGTACTCATCTAACCACCCAGCAATTTCACTCCCAAGTATATGTCCTAGAGAGCTTCCTGTCCATGAGAACCAGGAGTCTCCTACAAGTTCGCAACGAGTTCATCAAAAGCACTGTTTGCCATTCCATGCTCATGGTTAGGCAGAATCAATATAATAAAGATGGTCATTCTACCCAAAGCCCTTTACAGATTCAATGCAATCCCCATCAAGATACCTATGACATTCTTCAGAGATATAGATAAAGCAATTCTCAAGTTCATATGGAATAACAGGAGACCCAGACTAGCCAAAACATTACTCTATAGAAAGGAAGAAATAGGGGATATCTCAA
>PVKS010040366.1:0-16669 GCA_004027875.1 Aplodontia rufa | reverse complement strand
TATACCATGGAATATTACACAGCAATTAGAAACAATGATATTGCAGCCTTCGAGGGTAAATGGATGGTTATGGAAGAGATCATGATGAGTAAAATCAGCTTAACCCAGAGATCTAAGGGTCGATTGTCTCCACTCATCTGTGGAGGTGGGGTCTAGACCCTGGACAATGAGAAAGTTGGTCTAGTAGCATGAGTTAAATTCAGATAAGATGTAATGCTTTACAATCTAATACTTTTTTTAGAGTTATAATGGGAAGGGCAAGGGAGGGAAAAGGGAGGGTAATTGGGGGGGGCACTCCTGGGGATAATTGCAATATCCAGAATATATGCATATTTTATACACATTTTATATTATTTTGTTAAAATCTTGTAAGGTTGCTCAAAATAAAAAAAATTAAAAAAATAAATAAATAAAATGGAAGTGTTAGGGGTGCAAAGCTATCTTGTGCTTGGATCGAGGTGTCATAACAGGCTGGTCTACGGTGAGAGATATCAGTTCCCAATCTGGATGAGAATTTTAGAAGCAGCTTTGGAAGTGGCAAGGCAGAGGGAACAGGGGGAGGATTCTCTCAGAACACTACGAGATTTTAGAAAATAACTTGAAAAGCAAGGCCTAAGTATCATTTCCACCCCTTTTCTCCCAAAAGGATGGAATTGGCTGAGGAGAAATCCCAGGGCCTCTAGGATTCCACATCCAAGGGTGGTACAGATCAACAAAAAAGGGCCTCTGATTTTACATGCCCACAGAGGGAGCAAATAACAGTTTAAAAGGCCCCAAGATCTTGGTTTATGTAGGTGCTCAGGAAAGTATTTATACTATTGAGTGGTCAATGTGCACTGAAGCTGGAAAATGAGAATTCATAGAACATAGTTACTTAACCCTTGTTAAATAGGATTTATTTTTTAAAAAAATCTTTGTTTAGACCCAATGGGTTTGTCTTGGAATACAATTAAAGACAAATTAAAATGGGGTCAAATTAATACCTAAAATTAGCTAAACTGATCTCTATATAAAATAAGTAGAAATTTGAGGGGAGGAGAATGAAGAGTAAATGAGCCAGAGTGGAAAGGGAAGAATACTGAATGAGTTACACACAGACAGAAACACAAGGGGAATAAACATACTTCAAGATAAGACATGTCAAGTTTCCATGTTAGGTTTTTATATTGTGAATCCTAGTCGCCACGGATTACTGGGACTCTACCCAATGCACTTTGGAATCAGAGAGATTAGAATTGTGCCGAACTGGATGATATGGTACTAGAAAGGTACAGCAAGAAAAAAAAAAACCATGATGTGCCAGAGAATTCATTCCAAGAATTCGATCATAGTACTAAGAGAAAGCCCCCGCACCACCCCACACATACACACATCTGTCCACAGCTGCCACCACCAAGAATCTCCACATACATAAGAAAAGACCCCAGATACACCACCGTGCATTTTATGTAGTTCATACAAATTGTACCTAAGTCTTACAGGGCAAAGTAGCCCAAGCAAATGGAGATCTTGGACCCATCTGGGAGCTAAATTCTGGGTCTGCTATCCAAACAGAGCACCCCAAGCTCTCAGTGTCACTCTAACTGCAGCACAGCTCCAAACCCTGGGGTTTCTTTCATTCCTCTTAATGAGTTCCAGAGCATTTCTCAGAGATGGAATAAAAGTCTCAAAGGAAAAAATCAGGGAGATTGAAAGCACTGATGCAGCCAACCTTCCTCTATTAGAGATCCCTGGACAATTTCCCAATGCTTTGGGGAGAAAGGTTCATTGCTTCTAGTTCTTTTGGCAAATCCACTATACATGTGATCATATTTACTTCTCATTTTCCATTAACATGGGAATAGGATGTAGAAGTCCTCCGCTACAACTGCTGATATTTAGAACTTCTCACAAGTCAGACTATCTGACAAGTCAGAATATTTCCAGAAATATCTGGAAGTCAAAGTAAGGATATGTTGGGTGTCTTTGAGTCAACAAACTGCAAAGAACTTTCCATTGTTACCAATAAATTCTTTCTCCATGGGGTTTCTGAAATTCCTTCAGGGTCTTTTAATTTAATTGTTTTTGTTTTTTGCTTAGGCTTTGGTAGAATATGAAATCTGACATGGAATCTAACAAAGAGGGCTAAATTTTGCATCTTCAGTATCCTCTGGATTTTTCTATTTAGGATATATTGTAGGTCACGTCTACAGTCAAAACACCTTATTACATGCACTCACCAGACATCAGATTGACAGACTCAGCTACCCCAGCCTAGTTCTTCAGCTTCTCAAGAAAGCCTACAATTTCTGTCTCCTTGTTAAACTGTGGCCATGAACTCTGTTTAGATCTTGAATATTTTCCATCATGGCATAGCTTTTCACTAACAACATTGCAGAGTAGCTTGCTTTTTCACACGGAGGTGTGGAGCCAACCCAGTGGACATTTCCAAATCAGATATATACTAAATGTAACCAGAAAACTTACACTTCATGGAAACCTCAGGCATAAGTAAAAATTGTATTGTAAATAATAGCTCCTAATCCATTTGTTCTATAAATTTACATGTGAGAAGACTTTCTTGAAGTCAGTGATATCAAGATACTTCAAATTATTTATTTTTTGTCACAAAATAACTATTAAAACTACCCATGATCTCCTTTTATTTCTCCAACCCTAAAATCCTATAGAAAATTTCAGCCACACTAGTGTCTCATTGGTACCTCCATTCTTTATGGAATGACTTTCTAATTGGCGTAAATATAGAACAATTGTGTCACAGAAGAAAAATGCCAATTACCATTAAATCCAGCACTCTGGACTGTTAACATTAACAAAGAGTAAGGAGGGCCTAGGAAGACTGACTCCTCTAAACCCCCAGCCTAGGATTAAATGTGTGCTAATCTATCGTTGTATCAGTCTATAAAAAGGCCCTGCTGCTGCCTCAGCCTTCACACTGCACAGAATCAGTTCATACATATTTCCCACTTGGGGTTTTAGGCAAAGTTCCACTGAGGTCTGGTCCAGGAAACTCCCCCAGGACTTCAGGGTCATAAGTCCTGCAGGTTTATGATGGTTTGACTTTAACTTCTGACTATACTGGGCAAGATTTTACATACCTGATGATAGCAGTCCTCACTCCAGGCCAAAAAGCTCTGCAATTCAATTGGTGGTAAGTCCTGCTAATTCCCTAAAGTCTAGCAAGGAAGCTGAGAAGAAGGATAAAACACATGAAAAATAGAATTGTTGCTAGGCATACAGAATCTGGCCCTCCAAAAGTGTTAGAAAATTTGACTTGAGAAAATATATGCCTGTGAATTTTTATGCAGAGAATGTATCTTATGAATTCTATGACCACACTGCTTTTGATGACAATGTCCCCTAAAATCACTCTGAAAATCTTGTGGAATTGAAGAATCTTAAAAGTCATAGCCTTTAAGAAGGAACCATAAAACCAAGAAGTGCTCCTTGACTTCTGACAACATGCATACATTGTCCACAGTTTCCTGACAATTCTTTCTCCTCTAAGTCTATCTAGTACTTCCAAGAAGGTAAAGGTCTTTAAATGTTATCAAAATGATTTTCTAAAAATCATCTTTGGGTGGGCTTATCATTCTGATTAACGATGTCAACCCTATATTTGTTGAAAAAGAAGAAAAAGCACCAAGTTCATTTATCTTTATTTCTTCTTTTATTCCTTTCTTCTCATACTTTCTTCTCATATTTGCACACAAACATCATTCTATGGATTAGGAGATGTTCCTCTTGCAAAGAGAGCTGAACTTCTCTAATAGGACTTGCCACATTCCAATATACTGTTAACATGTCTCTTCTCCAATAGCCTTGCTCTCCCAGATCCCACCTGTGGCCATACTCAAAACACTAAAATATTCCACATTTCTTTTTGGAAATGGTAAGGACATATGTGTTCCAATCAGTAAGGAGACACATTTATATCACATCTAATACAATATTTCACATAAAATATAGTAGGAT
This sequence comes from Aplodontia rufa, assembly GCA_004027875.1. Lineage (NCBI taxonomy): Eukaryota > Metazoa > Chordata > Mammalia > Rodentia > Aplodontiidae > Aplodontia > Aplodontia rufa. The sequence goes on along the minus strand of PVKS010040366.1, from coordinate 12,694 downwards.
GAAGCAAAAAATCTGTTGGTGCTATTCATCCAGGACACAAATGAGGGCAGACTGATTGAATCTGCTGCTACCAGAGCTTTTTGATGTTTTGATGTCTGTGTTTTTAATTATTTTTCTCTGCATACTTTCAATCATTGTTGAATGTTCAACCATTGGTACATGTGGTGGTAGTATTTTTTAAATATTTATCTGAGTAATAAGCAATATTTCCTTAATTATCACCAAGCATTCAACCCATGCTACATTTTGTTAAAGATTCATAGTTTTGGAAGATATATCTTTTCCCACTAAGAAAGTCAAAATTAAGATGGGGAAGCAGGCTAACAGTATAAAGCAATACTCACCATATAATGTGGTATAGGACAAGGGCTGAGCTATCCAGCTTATCCTTGATTAGTAGTTTGCAACCTCTTCTGGGACCTACAGCACTTTGAAATTCAGATAAAGACTATGTAGTCTTTCACTAGAAAGATGAATATGGTTCATGTACACATTTCACATTAATTCCAAAGGGGAAAAGAGTAGGCCATGAACTTCCTGAAATCCATTCATGAACCTAGGAGCAGTTAACAGATCTTTCCCTCTAGAAAACTGTAGGAGATCAGAGAAGGAGCTCAGTGAATTCAGGAGGAGGTTAAAGGTTGTTTAGGGAAGTCATCTGGATATAAAGTTTACCTTGGATGGTGGAGGAGATTTCGGAGAAGCAAAATGAAATTGACTTTTGTGAGAGTTGTTAATAGATAATTTATATAGGTCACCTCATTTAATCTGTAGAGTGATTCAGTAAAGAAGGTCTTCATACACATACACATACATTTATGAAGAAATGAAGACAGGAGATTCAAAAAATGACCCAAGATTACTTTTAACTTATAGTTTTTGATTCCTGAGTTGGATTGAAATTCATGTCTCCAAGAAAACAGATCCCAGGCTATTTCACTACATATTCCACTGAAGAGAAGAAACAATAAATCTTCTGCAATGGAAAGAATATGTCCTTTAGTGCATGTACATGATCATATGCAGACACAGAGTGTAGGGGTTAGTCGAAAAACTCTTTTTCTTAGTTCTCTAGGAAAATTAAATTAAATGAGCACATGACTGAGATAGGCACCTTTCTGCTCTTATATTACTTATTCTATCACCTGGTAACTAAGAGCATCCAATAAAAATACATGTAAATTATGGTAAATCTTTTCTCTTTCAGTTCATTTTATGGTTTGTGTGGTAGGACAGGATTATTGTTCTCAACCCTTTGATCTTATCCTATAATAGGAAAATATGTCTCTACCCATTTTCATGTGACTTCCCCATACTTCCAAGTAGGTAGAGTTTATATATATATATATATATATATATATATATATATATATATATATATATCCACACCATGGACCTTCGACTTGGCCGTGTGAATTAAGTGCTTTGGCCAAACATCTGTGTCAGTGTGACAGTTTTGAATAGAGGCCTTTCTCACTCCTTCTGACAGTCTGCCCTCCTCCACCAGAATAGTGTGCTGTAGAGTATTTCTGACCCTTTAGGTTGGTTGGTAGAATGAGAAGGTACATGTAGTTGATATAGACCTAACCTAGAATCCAGCACAATTCCAGCTGAGCCCAGTCAAGCCAGAAGAGCCAAAGCTGACTTATCCAACTGGGAATAATAAGTGTTCATTGTGGTAAGTGGTTGAGATTTTGAGGTTGACTGTTTGCACAGAAAACTCTGATTTATGATAGTTTGTCAAGTACGGCCTCAAGATTTTGAAACCAACCAAGAGTCTAAGCCTCACTAGAGAAACTCAAATGACATCAGGGAAAATTCCAGAACCAACATGAAGTAACCTGGTTGCCTCAAATCAGGGACAGGATTTCTTGCCTGATTTTTTCCCCATCCTGTCAGCATATGGCTCATCTCCAGGGAGAAGGTAGGAAGCTAAATGCCATTTGAAGGCTCATCTCTTAATGAGATGGTAGTCACCAAAAATAAACTGAAGAATTTGATTTGATTGTTGGTTTCCCATTCTCTCCCCCGTTCTTATTGTGGAGGAAGGAAGTAAGAGTAATATAAGACAGAAAAATATGGTAAAATGTAAAGTGCTTCAATAGCACCCAAAGCTGACAGACACAATGAGCAACTGAGAGCATGCTGTACTTCAGGTTTCACACTCACACACACATACAGAAGCAAACAGACACATTTTCTGGCTCCCACAAATGATTTCTGTGAGAGCCTTGATTCAATTATTGGTCATGTAATCTCAAAGCCAACTCTACAAGGCCTAATTAGCATTCTCACATATGTAATTCTCTACTGAGACTTGTGTAGGTGATGGAGTAGCAGTGAGCAGAGACTACCACCAACTTCTCACTCATATACCCACAACACCTAATTATTTTCAGGATTTAAAAATCAGTATGTGACCTCAACAAAATAGACTTTTAAAAACGTATCAAAAATTTTATTTCATCTCCCTCTCAGCCATAATATTTTACTAAAGCCATGAAAAAACAAGGACATTGAATTCTGGTAAAGGAAACAGGAACAAACACACAAACACCTTTTACTCCACCAACCAACTCATCCTCAGGCCTTGACATGAATCACCGGTGTGCAGGACAGTCCAGCAAACTGAGTCTAGACTGACACTTTGTTAAATTCAGGTTTTGTAAAGCAAGCTGCTAGCACTCCGCGGTTTTGGCTGCGGGACTTTTCTGGGCTTCAGCAGCTCAAATGTTGGAGCTCAAGCCCTGTTCCAGTGCCAAACATTTGTCCACACGCTGTTCTGTTGCAGCAAAGACTCAACTCTGTCAGCATCCCTGTGACTAGAGGAAGGTACTCCTCCTCCCATCCCACATGTGGGAAGTGTCCCCTGGTGATGAAGTCATATTGGGCTGAAAGCACCGGCTTGAAATGAGCTGCAGTGCCAATCCTCAGGAGAGACAGGGGAATTGGTCACTGTCCCACAGTAACTGACCACTAGGCAGGGAAAACACAATGTGCTCTCAGGGTTGCATGACTTTTCATTCAGGTGTTTTCCAGCTCTGATATTAGATCATTATAATTTACAGGATCTCTCCACATAAGGTGAACGGGTTAAAAGATCAGATGGCCTCCTCAATGTGGTCTTTCTGTCAATGCAGTCTCTCCAGACAATGAGGAACTTTGTTACATGAAACCTATTCCTCATTAGACGTCCTTCTGACTTAGAGAACAAGTCTCAACTGAATAGGCCTTTCTTTCCTGTCATGTACATGGTGTATTATCTACAAGGATATCAGTGTAACCATATTTTGAAATGGAGAGCTTTCTAATTTTAAGAAATGAAGACTGGGAAAAAATGGCATCTCACCTAGGGTTCATTATTTAGCCTTTCCCAATAATCTCACAAAATACCTAAGAAGAAACACACACAAAAAAATGAAAACTTATACCACCATCAAAACAAGCTAAATAACTTTTCTTCAGAACAGAGGATCAATATTCTTTAGCTGCAAGATTGGGAAAATGGGATTAAAAACATAACCCATTATCCTTTGTGCTACAAGCACTGCAAACAGAATTAGCCACCACCCCCATCCCCAAAATGGACAGATGGTAGATAAGAAGACCTTGCCACACCTTCCTGTGGGAGATGGCACTTTGAGGCCTTGTGCCTTCCTTTGTCCTCGTTTTTTTTCCCTGCTCATATCTTTTTTCTATATCCAGTCAGTGATGTGAAATTCCAGAAAGTAAGTGGAAGGTGCTATCCCCAAAGATAAATCATAATAGGCAGGTACTTAGCAGAGAGTGACACATTTTAGGGATTATGTCCGTCTAGGATTTCTATCAGGCCAAAGTGTCAAGAGGTGGGAGTGATATTTACTAGTATAACAGGTGTACTTGAGATTTCTCAGCCTAGAGTTTGAGAATGAATCTAGAAGCTGTTCATGTTAGTACACAGCTCCAGTGCTCATTTGAAGAATTAAATCAAAAACAAACCACAAACTTTGTCTTTGAAAAATATCCTTTAAAAATGAGAAATGAGAGGGAAAAGAACATCAGACCTATAAAAATGCCAGAATGGCCCTGACACTGAAGAGCTACAGGATGAACCAAAATTTGAAGATGATTTTTAACAGTGACCAGAAGGAATTCATAGAAAATCATGTCTCATCTTCAGTAGGAAGATACAAAGGAACAAACACCTTATTGTAAATAGGCTAAAATGATAAAACAACATATAAGCAGAAATGAATAAGTAAAATAGGGACTACCAAGAAAATAAACATTGAATAGCAGAGTTTCAATCTATGTTAACAAAGAAGAAATTGACACTAACCAAAATTCAAATTCATTTAGCACAGAATCATGTATTAGGAGTTCAATAGAGATCTAAAAGAATACTTAGTGCTGTGACTTCTCCAAAACTGCTAGGTTGTTCAGTGGAACTGTGTGGAGAGAAAACCTAACTCCTCAGTTAACTGCTGAACTTGCTATTTTCTCTTGGTGGATTTTACAGAAAACGGTTAGGATGAGGAAAAGAGAATATAAAGAGACATCTTGGCATGGAATCAGGATGCCCACTACCTCTCTAGTATATCTCAGGTTCCCTGAGACTAGGTCTGTGTGCATTTCTCAGAGGATGATGTGCTGCAATGGGGACTTATTTTGCACCTAAATTTAGTCCCTGCTTTCATGTTAGATGTGACTTATTCTGAATTCCTTACTTTGCATCTCCCCCAAATCAAATCATGCTACAGTATGCACTTGCAAGGAGGCAGCATGCTTTCATCAAGGAATAAATAGCATCAACTCAAAATGGACCAAAGTCTTAAGGCAAGACCTGAAACTTTGAAACAGGGGAAACACTTTACCATATTAGTATAGGCAATGATTTCCTGAATAGGACTCCAATTGTTCAGGAATTAATGGCAAGAACTGACAAATGGGATTATATCAAACTAAAAAGCTTCCTTGCAGCAAACAATCAACAAAGTAAAGAAAGAGCCTACAGAATGAGAGAATATCTTTCACTGCTATTCATCTTGTTAATATCCAAAATAAGAGAAGTACTCAAAAAAAAAGTCGACATCGAAGAAGAAAATAATCTAATCAATGGATATGGAAAAGATTTGAACAGACACTTCTCAGCAAATGTACAAATTTCCAGTAAAAACATGAAAAAAAAAGGTCCAACCTCTTCAGCAATCAGGGAAATGCAAATCAAAACCACATTGGGATTTCATCTCAGCCCAATCAGATTAGCTATTATTAAGGAAAAAAAATGACAAATGCAGTTACATATAAGGAAAAGAGGAACCCTATACATTGTTGGTAGGAATGCAAATTAGCACAGCTTCTACAGAAAACAGTATAGAAATTCCTCAAAAAACAAAAAATATAACTACCACTGGAACTGGAGATCATCATGTTAAGTGAAATAAGTCAAATTCACATGTTTTCTTTCATATATGTAATCTAAAAGGAAAAGACAAAAAGATATGAAAGTAGAAGGGGATATTTAGGAAAGGGAAAGGAACTAGACAGAAGAGGAAGTGTGTAGTAAGAGAGGGTGGATATAATCAAATCAAATTATATGCATATATGGAAATATCATAATGAAACCCATTAATTCATATAATCAATATTCACTAATCGTTAAATTTTTACAAAGGAATAGACAGCAGACCTCCTTACAATTCTTTTAGCATACAAGGACAATGGGGCTAAATTGGTGATTCCCACTTTCACTGTTCAATGTGAACAAATTTTGGGATATTGATGAACATCTGGAGAGCCAGTCAACACAAGTTGCCTGAAACTACAGGTTGGGAAACCATACATTCCATGTTGTTAAGCACCTAAATTTAGTCTATAGTGTCATGTTAGATGATTTATTCTGAATTCCTTATTTTTCATCTCCCACAAATCAAATCATGCTACAGTGTGTGCTTAATTGGGGTTGAAATCCTTCCAAACATATTTGGTGCTTTCTAACTTCCTCTTTATTTGAGGTAAATCAAAAGACAAAGATGAAAATCTCCACCACCACCATCTAAAGGGAAACAGATGAAGTGCTAAAACAATAACACCCAGTGTTAGGACCGTAACAAATATCATCAATCAGGCCACTGGCAGGCTGGCCACATCTCCAGCTGTGAGGCTGTCAGGCTAATGATCTTAGTAGGGCTGGGCTGGAGCAGAGGGTCAAAGGCAGTCTTCCCTGGAGAGCCACACCACTGACTCACTGGTTGGTCCTCTTCCTCTTTCTTAACTCCAGAACACACATGACCAGGAGGCTGAAGCTAGTGGGGTGGCCTCACCCTGCTTGGCTATCCTTCTGCCTGCATAGGGAGAAGTTTCCAAGTTGGTGGGTGGGTGGCGGTTGGGTGGGCATGGGTGAGGCAAAGAGGAAACAGCATGAGGCACAGTGGAATCAGCCACTTCACAGCTATGTGATTCAATCTCCCTGAGCCTCTATTTCCCTAACTGTAAAGTGCAATATTAATAGTTTCCTTGCAGAGCTACTAAGTGGAATAAATAAGATAAAGAAAATAAATGCTTAGGATCACAGTCAATCCTTAAAAGAGGTGGAAAGTTTGAGGGTGGGAAAGCTCCTTAAAGGAGTAGAGAGTTTGTGAGTGCAGCCTGAAGCATAGCCCACCAAATAAATAGTTAGCAAAAGAAGCAGGGTGCTTAGAGAAGCAGAGCCCTGGCACTGGACTCCAACACACTTGGGATCAAATTTTGGCTTTTCCACTTAGAAGCTCCAACAGCATAGGGAAGAGCCTTAAGATATCACTCTACATATCTATGCATGCTCACACCCACACCTACCCACATGCACAGCGATAAGGCTGAATTAACAGTGGCATCTACCTGGAAAGGTTGATATAGAATCAAATGAGACCACATAGGTAAAGTGCTTTGTGTAATACCTGACATAAACAGAGCTCCATAAGTCAGCTATATTTTAAATGATGAGTAAATGATGTAGTTTATCTTCATTTACATATATTTAATTCAACATGAATATATACTTAAATCTTTTATAATAGTATCTTTTATCATATACAATATTATATTTCTTTTCTATTACTTATGGAAAGATGTAAACCTGCATAGTAGTAGGTTTAGGAACTCTCCACACATATTTGATGGTGGTTAACTCTGTCCATGGTTAATATAACCAATACATGTATCTATTATCGTGAGTTTCCAAGAATCCTTAGTATTCTGATTATTGAACATATACCATGTGTCAGGAAGAATGTTCTGTTTTGTGCCCATAAGTTAAAAGTACTCCTCACACAACCTTACTCATTGGATCATTTTATAATAATAATAATTATTATTATTAGAATCATGAATTGCTCCAGGCTTCTGGCCCAATCCCATGCTACCTCTATCCCCTCAAATAAAATATATTTCCTCTGAACTATTACTTATGGTGGGATGAGCTACTCACTAAGAAGGTATTTTCAGGAACCATAAACTCAGAGTCATGATCTTCTTGTTAGTACCTATCTGATAACAAAAAAAAAAAAAAAAAACTACATTTTCAGGGGCACGAATCTTAGATATAAAGTGATGTGTGCAACTGAGTAGCCATGAAAACCTAATAATACCACCAGATCTGCCTGAGAGAATTCTCAGCCATCTCGCTGGCAGGTGAGTGGCTAAAAGCCCCCAGGCCCTTCTTCTTCTTGGCCCTGAGGACCCAATAGTGGCCCCATTTGAAGACAGGCAAGGTTGGCACTGAAACTTGAGTTCTTGGAGAATCAATGTTCAGGGGAGCAATGGATTCATTATTACTTGTGCAGTACCCAGGTCATCCAGGGAAAGTCTCCAGCTGCAGTCAATAATGTGATAAAGGGGAACTCAGATGGGTGATCCTCGGAAGTCAGATCTCGTGGGCACCAATCTATCCAGCCCCAGTCAGGATTAGAAGGGCAAGCCATGTGTGACCCGGGATTTCTTGTATCATAGTCATCTGTGAATTTTGGACCTTTTCCAACATATGCAAGGTTTAGTTACTTATGGTGCCAAAAGATGTCAATAGCACAGACCAGGTAGATATAGCATAAAGTCATTATTGAGTCAATCACTCAAGTATATGATTCTTTTCACATACATATCAGAAACGATTTCAATTATTTTTTCCTGGATCAATGTGAAAATTTTGGTGCTCTTTGGCATTAGTGACATTTTAGATGTATATGAATAAGATGTTCTGTTGAAACAAAATTGCAAGTACGGAATACTTCCTTATTTTGTTGTTTATGAGTCATCTAGATCATATCACCATCATTCATTTAAGAAATTAAGATAAGACCTGTCAAGTGATTAAAATAATTGATAAAAGCAGATAGCTACTAACATACAAATGAAATGATGCAATAATAATCAAAAGAGATCAATTTCTATATTGTCTACTACCTTGCTAGAAGTTCTGCAAGAGTTGGCCTTGGACTGAGGCAAATTTGGAAAAGTAGAGAAATAGTGAGGTAAAGGCAGCAAGGCAGAGTTGAGAGGATGAGAAGGCAGGAGGGTGGAAAACGGAAGTCAGGCCAGCGAGGAATCTAGCACAGCCCCACTCCTCTCACAAACAAGAGCCCAGTCTTCCCTCCAGTAGTCTTTTCTCCTCTTGCCCCATGTCATGGTTGATTTATAAGGTGTCCCTCAAATACTCAGTGTGTGAAAATGTAAGATTTCTCAGAGATGAAATGGTTAGATCATAAGCGGTATAACCGCTTATAATCTGCTTCTGTGGATTGACTGGGCGATAACCGTAGGCAGCTGCATCCCTGGGGTGTGCCCTGGAAGGGTTGTTTTTCCCGAAGCCCCTCCCTCCCTCTCTGTTTCCGATTCCTGCCCCTGCCAAGAGCTGAGCAGCTTTCCTCTGCTGGACTTATCCCTCTTGATGAGCTGCCTCACCTTTGGCCTAGAGCAGTGGAATCAGTCATCTATGAACTGAGACCTCTGAAACTATTAGCCCCACATAAACTTCTCCTCCTCTACATCATTCTTGTTGGGTCTTTGTTCACAGCAACACAAAAGCGAATGAAAACAGCCTGCACCCTGGGAGCAGCTGCCCCACACATCACCCAGCTACATAATTGCTCCAACTGTTCCATGTCCTTAGGCCAAATTTCCTCTTGAACCAACTTCTTTCTGATACACTCCCCTAATAGAAGTCCAGATATCAGTGAAAGGAAAAGGCCCTCTCAAAACAAACTGAAAGCCTGAAATCAGCATTCTAATACCAAATATGGGTCCCTCTTGTCATCGATTGGCAGACAAGTTGCAAATTTCCCTGAACTTCACAGTAATTGAAAATGTAAGGTCAACGTAGCTGACACAATTTCTAACAATATCCCCTCTGTGCTAAAGAGCCACAAATTTTGCTTTTCCTGAGAGGGTAGGTGAGGCTCTTCCTGGCCCTGAGGCAGAAATTCAAAAGATATTGAACTTCCAGTAAAGATAGCAGAACAAATTTTGATGACAAAATCTTCTCTGTCTGGATTAAAAAATAATAAACAAATAGACAAACAAAACATTCCCCACAAAAGAAAAAGAGGCTAAATATCATGGCCTAAATATTACTCAGTGAATAAAAAAATCAAAAGATAGCTTTGTGGTTTGCTTTCTACCCCACCCTTCCAGAAATCACACTTAAAAAGATGAAGAACAAGACTCAAAATTCTGTTTTGTTTTGTTTTGTTTTGTTTTGTTTTCAATAGAAATACTTCCCAGTTTGAACAAGGGCAGCCTGTAGGAGAAAGTGGACTGCTCAGAGAGAAGCCAAGGAAAAGTCTTACAGGATAGAAGGTCCTATCTGCCTGAAGGATCCAAGGCGGAGGCAGAACAATGCTGCTTGTGCTCTGGGCTGATTGAACAGCCCAAAGCAAAGGAGTGGGGTGCACTTCTGCAGAAGGGACCTCTCTGCTAGAGCATTTCTGGAGTGTTAAAACAGAAGCCATATGCTTTGACCAAAGCCCCACATCTACACCCAGCTAATCTTTCCCTCCCTCCCTAATGCCATCAAACCTCAAAAATGAGCACATAAATCTAAATTTAAGGCTCAACTTTTAGCTGAGAGAAAGAAAGGTAGGTTTAGAATTAGAAGGAAGCGTGGCAAGGGGTGTGCACTCATAGTCTCTGAGAGTAAAGAGAAGACTGGATACAGCTTCCTACACCAAGCATTAAAATACAAACAGGAAGAGAAGGGGCATGGTAACTATGCAAACACACAAGAACGAGGAAAAGACACAAAACACTGCAGGCAAAGACAGACGATGAACCAAGACTCACAGAAAATCCGTCCCAAGAAACATAAAGCTACTCCTTGGAAATGCTTTGAGATAAAACATTTTTTAAATATCTAAGTTCTGTACATGAAGATAATAAAACTACAGAGTGAGTTGAAAATGCACACTGAATAGCTAAGGAAAATACGTAATAAGCAAAGCAAGATCATATCAATAAATAATAACAAAATAGATATGGATGAATTCATTAATTTCACAGAATTACTTGAATTTATTACAGTGAATGTAAATGAGAATGACAAGATGATTATAGCAAAGAGAAGAGACAGTGTGTATGTTTAGAAAATGGATAAAAATAACTCACATGGATAAGTTAGGTCAAGAGACAATTTAGTTGGTACATTAGGATGGCTATCATTTAACAAAATGGTGACAAGGATGTGGAACTAGTGAATCTTTGTGTATGGGTGGTAGAGGTACAAAATGCTGCTACTGCCTTAGCAAATGGCATGGCAGTTCCTCAAAAAATTAAATACAGAATCATCATTATTATCCAGCAATTCAACTTGTGGGTAAATATTCCAAAGGAATTGAAAGCAGGAACTCAAGCAGTTAATTGTGCCCCCATGTTGATAGCAACCTTATTCATAATAACCAAAGACAGAAGCAGCCCAAGTGCCCAGGAAACAATGAACAGATGGTTTACTCAGCTTTTCCATTGCTGTGACCTAAGGATCCTACAAGAACAATTGGAGGAGGAAAGGCTTATTTGGGGACTCATGGTTTCAGAGGTCTTAGTCCAGAGACAGTAGGCTCCATTCCTCAGGGTTTGAGGTGAGGCTGAACATCATGGCAGAGGCATGGCTCCAGCGAGCAGAGAGAGACTCCACACCAGGTACAAAATATACACCCTAAAGGCCATGCCCCCAGTGACCCACCTCCTCCAGCCACACCCTACAGCCTATAGTTACCAGTTGATCCCTACCAGAAGATTAACTCACTGATTTCAGTGAAGGCTCTCATAACCCAATCATTTCACACAGGAGCTTTTTGAAAAAAGCTCTGGATGGAGTTGGATAGTGGATATGGTTGCACAACGTTATGTATGTACTCCTTAACTCCTCTTACCTACACATTTAAATGTGGATAAAATTATAAATTTTGCTATGCTTATTTTACTACAGTTTTTTAAATTTAAAAATGAAAACATAAATGAGCTAATATATGGATAGTTTGGTATTCTTTCAGCAGAGAATCCAATAAACGAACAGAAAAAGATATTCAGAGCTATAATTTTTAAAATTCTGTGAAATGAAAAACATAGAAATAGAAAAGAACCTGGAAAATTGATGTAAATGATCTACATAGATCTTTATATCATGGCTTCTTTATCTGACTTCAAATAAAAAATAAGCAGAATGCATCACATATGCAGGCAAAAGAAAATTTTACTTATAAGGAAAAAATATCAGCCTGCTCTTTGACTTTTTCTGTATCATCATTTACCTTATTTTTCTATTTATTTCAAAACAACTTTTTGTGAAAACTCTAAGATAAAGGAATTATAATCTGAAAATAATACACTCAGACAAGTTGGTAGTCAAGAAGAGATGGGCCACAAGAATGAATTCACAAAAAAAAAAAAATTTGTCAAAACATAGCATTGAATCATGAATCCCTCTGGACAAATCTACTTGAGGATGAAAGTTTGACAATCAAGAGATGAATCAAAATAAATCATTTGGAAATAGAAAATTCATGGCAAAAGGTTGGTGCTAAACATTAAACCCATTTAAATATAAAACAGTCTAAATAAGTGGAGAAATTATATTTATAGGATAATATAAATACATGAAGTTTAAAATTCTTGCTGCTTTTGAGGCTGTTACAAATAAAAATAATATCCACCGGATTACAATAATATTCTTAGCTTGCTCATGTTAGATAGGAAATCAGCTGTGGATTTGTTGGGTTCATCCCCACTATTTTTTCTTTGTGTAAGCCAGACTGAAAGAATAGCCCCTCTTTAGAACATGCTATTTTCATTGTGGATGGCCAAACCCGTTGGTCCCAAGCCAAAGGATACATTTACATGAAAAACTTTTGCTTAGAAGAGGCAAACATCATATCCAATCACGATTCATTGGCCAAAGTAGGAAACATGATAAAGCCTGCAGTCATTGAGACAGGACTTTAACTAAATAGGGGATTTGGGGAAAGTGCAGTGGGAGAAAGTATAAAAATATTAATCTCATCTTTTCTATAGGGGATGAATTTATACTTTATAAAGTAAAAATTCTTGTTATAAATAAAATAATGATTTAAACCTCTTAATGTTTTTATCCTTTAGTTTTCAAGGAATCTTGTGTGAAATAGTAATCATCTGTGGTATAGAAGCAATTATGTGAAGTACACCTAATTCCTTCAGTTTATTCCTTTAGTTT